>JAFLJL010002641.1:0-24796 GCA_018398815.1 Conus ventricosus
CCCCCCCCGGTGTGATGTGTGTGTGGGGTTTTGGTGGTGTGTGTGGTTAAAGTTTTCGTCACATTGACTGAACTAGAAACATATTCCATTTTGTGCAATGTTATTTTCCTGTCAGTTAGAGCTATCAAGTAAAGAAAACAAACAAACGCGATATGCTGTTTACATTTAGGATGTTTTAACGGAACAGAAAGAGTATCTATGTTTTAAAAATTGTTTCTTTGCCCTATTAGCTTTTTCTTGACGAGTTCGTGTTTTATCGTAATTTGTTAGTTGAAAAGTCTAGTCTAGATCTATATTGATGGCATCTAAATAGTTGAAACCTTGGTCTTGATAGAATTTTCAGGATCAGGACCATTGGGAAAAATGTAGGCTTTAACCAGCTGTTAGGCATTTAAAGACCCATATCACCACATGATAAGGTCGCAGTATTAAGCTCAGGGTTATAAGTGACGCTTATTCGTCGTGCTCATCATGCTCTTATCTTTAAAGTATTTTCATTCGTCAACAAGTTTTTTGAAGGTGTTATATTTAACGATCATCTGATGTTATCAGATAATTAATTCTACAAAGATGCAGTTCTAATGGGTAAATTCCTTCTGTTAATTTTGGCTGTAGACCTATCTAATAAATCTTTTGTCAGCATGTGTCTCGTAATATCATAACTTGATAATTTGAAGATATATTCAAGTTATCAATATATCTGAACGACAAGAACCCTGTCCAGTAGCTGTTGTCAAGGTATGTCGCAACGGTTCCTTGTCTACTAATGTTGCACAGAGTACAGTAAAGGATGCACATCATCATCATGCTAAAGATAGACCAAGGAAGTTGCAGAATATCAGGATTGGGCTGTTCACAAGACCTCTACGATTTACTTCGTCACACACATTTTCTGTGAGGGTCAAAATTTTGATTTGGAACACAAAAAAACCTTGATACGTCATATCCTCTCCATGACTTTAAAAAAAAACCCAAACAACAACAACAACGAAATTTAAGAATCAGCCTTCGCGCTGAAGACTTCGAAGTGACTCTTTGCGGTCCTGCATTTTCCCGTCTTATCGTCGCCCGTGAGCGGGCCGACGAGGCAGCAGGATGTCTTTGAGGAACGTCTGGGAAAGGTCAGGCCATGTGCAGTTCCCTACGTGAACTCCTGGACGCCAGAAAATGAACATTGGGGATGGGGGTGGAGCCCGAAACGCTCAAGCCAGACCCCCCAACTCGAGCTCAATGGCGCTCCGGGTTCTAACAAGACGCAGGAGGTGGTGGTGGCGGTGCTGCTGAAGTTTTGTAACGCTTCCCGTACGCCCGAAGCCACCGGGAGATTCTTCACCGACAAAGCTGTGGACAAGTTAAACGACCTTAGGAGAAAGAGCAGTTGTGTGACGGTGTGGTTCGTACGGGGGGAAGACGTCGTTCTTGATCCACCGGAACGTCCTTTCGGCCTCCAGCGCGTTCTTCCGAGCGGTGTTCACCACGGGAGGAGGGGTAGGAGGAGCAAGGGCGGGAGGCGGAAGAGGAGAGCCGCTGCAGGAGGTGATGGTTGAGGACTTCCGCGGGACATCTTAAATCTGGTGGAAAAACTACGCGTATGGTTGTACCGTTTTTTCTTAATAAAGACAACGTGCTGGACGTCTTTCACGCTGCGGACAGGTTTTATCAGACACACCGCACGCATGAGCGCGTGCACCCAAAACACACACACACACACACAACACACGCACACGCACACACACACACACGCGCCACGCACGCACGCACGCACACAGCCCCCATGGGAATTGCCAATCGGTGACTCCGACGGAATCAAACCAAGGCTATGTGGAGAAGACATCGAAATTTAGGTCACAATGAGAGCAAGGCGTGACGGGCCACAGAATTTGAAACTTTTTTTTTAATGCTGATGCTGACCGATAAGAATGAGGATGGTGAAGATGATGCTACGAATTTCCATTCTGGTCTGGACCGTATGACAGGACTGTGCTCTAAGCTTACTTTCCTAATATATACCGGCGTCACCAGTCCCGAGATATACAGACACCTGCAGAGTAAGGCAGGACATTTGAGCAACACACTCGGAGATGCATCTATTTAGTGGATAAACTCGAATGTGTGGTCTCAGTCTTCCCAACTGAGTTTGTAAGCATACTCAATCTGGGTAGGGCCGGTCGGGGCAGAAAATCCCACATGGCTCTGATGGGAATCGAACCCCTACCTCCCGCCGGATTCCGCGAAAGCTAACCAAATTCGCCAGTTCGTAAATGGGTTATCAGTTTGAGTAGCAATTTCACGGTGTTCACTTTCAATGGAAGTTTAATCCCGGGCCGCTCCACAGATCCGTACGAAAATTTAATTGCTTTTTATGACTACTGCATTCTATCTTTCTCATTGCTTTATATGACTACGGGATTCTATCTTTCTCATTGCTTTAAATGACTACTGCATTCTATCTTTCTCATTGCTTTATATGACTACTGCATTCTATCTTTCTCATTGCTTTATATGACTACTGCATCTATCTTTCTCATTGCTTTATATGATACTGCATTCTATCTTTCTCAAGTTTCATTAAAATAGTTTCTGTCGTGCTAATTTCAGTTCTGTCTAGTTTTGTGATCGTGTGCAGTTCTGGCGTTAGGCTGATGATTCCATATGGGCCATTGTACAGAGGTGTGTTCCCCTTCTGAGGTATTTTCGTGTATTGAAAACGCATCCGACTCTCGAAGGAAATGTTTAAATACTCTGGTGGATTCGCACCAAATGCTCTGGCTTTCGATTTAGGGCCGCATTCAATTGCGGAAGTTAAATGTAACCATAATATAGTTGTTTGCTTCAGTGTTTCACCAATTTGTCTTGAAGGGATGTTTTTCGTATGTTTTATGTCCTCTTACGGAGTTCCCCCCAGGGTTCAGTCTTGGGCACCCTCCTTTTCGAACTTTACGCCCCCCCTTTCTCCGACATTGTTGCCCATCATATCCTGTCTCACCACTGCTTTTCAGAAGCCAATCAAATTTACACATCCACGAAATCCCTCAGCTGCTTTTCTGCAAACAACTCACACAGTCTCGTGTCATTGACATAGACTCTTGGAAGACAGTTATCAAACTTCAGCTCAACAATGAAAAAACTAAAATGATCTTCTTTGCCCAATAAGACTTTTTTTAATATTTTTTATCTGACTCTATCCCAAACTCTATCCAACTAGGAAAATTGCCGTATTCAGACATCTTTATCTACACAGAATTTAAGTGTTACCCTTAGACTCAGCACTCTCCTTCTAGCAACATGTTCCACAGTCTGCCGTGTCTGTTACTTGAGCTTCGCTGGCATCGGTTCTGTGCGACATCTTCTCTCTGTAGATGCCACAAAAACCCTTGTTTCTGCCTTCATTCGAATCAAGGCTTAGATAACTTTAACCTCTCCTTGCCTGGCTGTCTCCAGAATCTCTCATCGACTCCCGAAGTAAAAACAATGCTGTTTTCGTTTGATTCTCAGACATCCCTGATCTTCTCGTGTCACTCCTTACTTCTTTCTTCTCTTCACTGGCTGCCGGTCGAAAACGAATAGACTACAAACTGTCCTTAACTCTGACTTTAAATCTTTTGAAGAGTTTAGGCTTCCTTCCTACCATTCCTTGATCTCCTTCATCTCATATTCCTTCAAGGCAGTCGCCGTTCTTCTACCGACAACACTGCTTAAAATCCCTTGATATCCGAACTAAAACCTAACGACGATCGCTCTTCTTCATTTCAACGGGTTCGTTACTTGAAATAAACTCCCAAATCTTTGCGTAGTTCAAACTATCCGTCTTTTCCCTCAAAGCATCTCTTAAAACACAACCCTCTTCCCTATCAATGGTTATTTTCGCTTGCCCCGTTTTCATCAGATTTAATTCTATATCTTGTGTGTGTGTGTGTGTGTGTGTGTGTGTGTGTGTGCGTGTGCGCGCGTGCGCGCACGCGCACGCGCGCGTGCCTGTTTTGTTCGTTGTTTGTGAGACTGTGTGTGTGGGATCGTGTGTGTATGTGCGCGCGTCTGCGTGGTGGTGTGTGTGAGCATTCGCGTGTGTTATTTGTGCGTGGGTGGGTGTTCAAACTGCACTCTGTTTGTAGATTCCATGGTACTTAAATTGCAGTGGTTTATCTTCTTATGTTCCTTTTTCAGCTTCTCTATATTTGTAAGCGCATGGGGCTTATCTAAGATTATGTCATCTTTGTAGTTGTAAGCGCTTAGGGTTTATCTAAGACTACCGGTGTACCCGGCTTCGCTCGGGTATATCTGTACAATAATTTTCTGGCCACCCCCTCTCTCTCACCCCTTAAAAGAGACAATACAATAAAATTCAGCTTTGGGATTTGTTTCTTATTTCCCATGCTGAACCACTTGCCCCACCTCCTCCTATCTACTCACACCACTTTCTTCGGACAGCCCACTCCCTTCTTGCCTCTCAATCTTTTTTTCCCTCACGATTTCTTTCGTAATGCGATACACCGTCCATAGAGGATGCCTGTACTTTGTGAACTCAACCGATGCATTCTCTTCCTTGATTGAAGTGCTCCAAAATGACAACTCTGTAGGGCTGCCATAACCTAGTGGATAAGGCGCTGGAACTCATGATCCCAAAGGTCGTGGTTCGAATGCCCTGCTTTGATAAGCTTGAGAAATTTTCACGTGGAAATGTTTCCAGCTAAAATGACCGAGTTCACCCCGATGTCCACCTGGCGCCCCGCAGGTTCTAGGCTAAATGTGATGACGTCAGCCACTCATATCCTGATTTGGGCACGGACGTTAAATCCAACTCAAACATGACAACTCTGTGACAAGATTGCATTTTTCACGCTGTATCATGTCAATTGGCGGGCCTCTGTGGTAGACAAACAATTTATGGTCTCCCTGTTTTGGCGCAAGTATAGTCAGTGGTTTTCTGCGTTTCCCATTCGTGGATGCCTGCAACGTAGAATATCCATGTGTAAACACGGAACGGTCAGGTCTGCCCCAATGGGATTAAAATGTCCTGAACCCTGCTCTGATGACCTGTCAGAGCGAAAGCTGGTTTCATGGGATCTGAAGCCGTCCGACTGGAAGTCAGGGGTGAGTCCATGGTTCCAGAGAATTCTGGGAGGCAGCAACCGTTCACCCTTTGTGGTTGCCACATGATATTTTCGCTTCTACGACATTCCTGATGCAGTCTGGTGAAGAACATTCGGGTGCCAATGATCACCCTTGGCGGGTCCAGTGAGGCGAGAATGGTACTGGGGACTCCAGAGTCAAGCATACAGTATCTGCGGTGGGAAAGTCCAGAAATCTCCAATGGAGTTCCAGGAGTTCTTGTGGATAAAGGACTTCCCTCATCATCATTCTTGGCCGGGTCACCAGATCTGTACAGAGGTTTCCTCTCCAAGGAAGTCAGCTACGATTTTTCTGTTCAGCCTGTTGACAGTCACGTTCAGGGAGGAGATTATGGCCCTTTCCGCTAACCAGTCTGAGTCTGCACAGTGAGCATGAAGAACCGGGTAGACTGGCTTCTATCAGTCCACCTGGCTATCATAAAACGTGGCATAGTGGGGCTGTGGGACGCAATTATAGTAATCTGGAAACATGAACTCATTGGCACCAATTGCCAGGTCAAAGCAAGCAGAAGTTTGGCGAAGCTGGCTGTCTGGGGATTTCCAGACAGGTGGGGCTCTCAATAATGAGGTTAGACGTTAACAATCATGCTCCGCTCACTTCTTCAGACAGGCGTTGACAAAGTAGGCTCTGGGCCATTGCGACGGCAGGGAGGATCTGCCTGAAGTCCCCACAGAACAGCGTGGGAGCCTCCCATTGGCCTGGTGCACTTGGGTATGTCCTGCAGCTATAGTCCATGGCCTCGTAGACAACTTATGTCATGGGAGCTCCAACACTTATGGACGGTTTCAGCCTCTTTGATGACTATTTGGCCAACGTTGACCCACGCTTGACAGCGCAGTTGGCGTTTCTGCTTGTTCGGCATCCAAGGACCTTGAAGTGCTATGTCCTGCCGCCCACCCAGCAAAAGAGTAGCGCAAGCCACTGAAGCAGTGGCTAGCACTATTTGCCTGTGGAGCAGATCCTGTTCAGTATAAGATTCAGGATGGTCCCTTCCTGTCCCTCCTGAACATCAAGGAACATATGTTGCTGCTTGCTGTGGTCTCCTCTCCTCTGCTCAAACCATGGTCCAAAAAGCTGTCGTAACACGTCTCTCTGGTCAGTTGTAAGCTTCTTCAGCTGGTCCATCAGCTGCTGCCCGTAGTGCAGTAGTGTCGTAATTGGACCTCGCGTAGTATTCTCGAGCACAGTTTGTTGTTGTGTGCCTGTTGGGCATCCCTACTCCCTCTGTAGACTTGACTCCAAGAGGAAGAGTTTGATCTGAATCACAGTAAAAGCTTGGTTTAGATGGCATCTGTTACGAGCTTCATAATAGCCATCTCCTTTCTTCGGATTGGAAGAGGAAATCTTCAGCAAGATGGTCTCTGAAGAGGTCCACAGGTTGCCTGTGTTACTGGGATTGCAAAGCCACTAGGATAATACAGAAGTCACGCAGTCAGCGGGTCTCTGATAGATGGAGGCTTCCTCCAGGGCAAGTTGTCAAGGCGGTCAACTTCTAGGAGTCCAAGACATTGCAAGCATCTCGAAAATTTTGTGGACATAGCCATTGACAATCTGCAGCTCACGTACCAACGGGGACCTTTCAAACGCTGATTAGAAGCCTCACAGAAGAAGCACTCCTCCTATCGAGGACTGATTCTGTACAATCGCCGGATTTGCAGTGCCTTTGTCGTTTCTTCCACAAATTCTGAGTGGACATTCATGTGAGTGCTCAGGGCGTTCCACTACTTCAGCTCTCGTGTGCGGTATGGTTCTTGAGAGCATAGGCTAAAGATGCGGTAAGGGTTCTTCTGGGGGAGAGCCTTGTGCTCTTTGCGCTGCGTTGTGTGGATTGAAGTAGACCCATTGTCCATTCTCCAGATGGACAGTTGGTCTCTGCACCATGGGTGCGCTCATGCATGTCAAAATCCGGAGTCTCCAGGTCCGCCTCGATGTTGCCGAACGTAGTGGCATTTCTGTAACATTAGGATCCATCAACGACTGGAGGTTGTTGAGCTGCCCTCCTTCAACCTGCCTGAGTGGCTTGAGTTGGAAGACGGCTTTGTCAGTGCCCTTGTGGACATACTACAGACGTACTTGATGGATTTTATGCTACTGCATATTCCCACATTGATTTGGCTGTAGAACTGATGTATAGGTAAGGGTTGTAGGGGACAACCAATTGTTTGGTGACGATGATTTCTCTCTGTCCAACGTCACAATCCCAGTATGTCCTCCATCAGACTCCGCGCATCTCCTGTACTCTGGGGGTAGCTGTCCGTCTCCCTGCGCTATGACCCTTCTGCCTCTCAATCAATATTTAACCCTCCGATTGGTTTTTTCGTAATATCGATACAAAGTCCATAGAAGGGATGACTGTACTTTGTGAAACTTACCGATTCATTCCTCATTCCTTGATTGAAGTGCTCACAAAATGACAACACTGTATATGGGGGCCGCCCTAACCTAGTGAATAAGGCGCTGGACTCTGATCCAAAGGTCGTGGTTTCGAATCCCACCCGCTTGGTCTGGAAATTTTCACGTGGAATGTTTCCAGCTAAAATGACCGTGGTTTCACCCCAATGTCACCCATGCCCCGCGGAGTCAGGCTAAGGTCGACTGACCAGCAGTCATCTCATAACCTAGAATTATGGGCAAGACGTTAATCCAACTCAAACATGAACAACTCTGTGAAAAGATTGCATTTTCACGATGTAACATGTTCTATTGGAGGTCCTGCTGGTAGACACCATTTCTGGTCACCCTGTTTGGTGGACAAGTTATAGTCAGTGTTTTCTGCGTTTCCAGTTCGTGGATGTGCAACGTAGAACATTCCATGTGTAAAACACGAAGGGGGGCGGACAGGGGTCAGCCCCAAGGGATGAATATGCTGACCCTGGCTCTTGAGATTGTCAGAGCGAAACTGGTTTCCTGGGAAACTGAAGCCATCAGAAATGAAGGCAGGGTGGAGTCCATGGGTTCACAGGAATTTTTGGAAGCAGCACCGGTTCACCTTTGTGGGACCACATGATAATTTTCGCTTCTACGCCCATTCCTGTGCATCTGGTGAAGACACATCGGGTGCCATGCCACCTTTGGCGGGTCCAGTGAGCGGAGAATGATCATGGGGACTCCAGATTTCAGCAACAAGTTCATGCGGTGGAAGTCCCAAAATCTTCAATGGAGTTCAGGAGTTCTTGTGGATAAAGGACTCCCTATCATCATTCTGCCAACAAGATCCTGTACAAGTTTCCTCTCCAGGGAAGTCAGCTACTTTTTCTGTTTAGCCTGTTTGCTCATCCGTTCAGGAGGAGATAATGGCCTATCCCGCTGACACAGTCTGAGTCTGCACAGTGAGGATGAATATCCGGAAGACTGCTTCTATCAGAACCTCCTCCTTGCCTATCATAAAACTGGCAATAGTTCTGGTGGGACCATCTAGAATCTGAAACATACTCAATGGCACCAATGCCATGTCAAGGCCGAAGTTTGGCGAAGCCTGGCTGTCTGGGATTACCAACAGGTGGTGGCTCTCATATTTAACAATCATGCTCCCATTTCATCAGACAGGCATTGACAATGTTTGCTCTGTTCCATTGAGGACGACAGAGGATCTTCCAAATTCCCCACAGAACAGCGTTGGGATGCCTCCCTTGGCCTGTGCACTTGGGTGATTGTCCTGCAGCCGTAGAGTCCATGGGCCTCGTAGACAGCTTTGGTGGTCCATGGGACTTCATCAATCATGACGGGATGCAGCCTCTTTGATGACTTTGGCAACGTTGACCCACGCTTGAGCCGGGCAGGTTGGCGTTTTTTGCTTGTCAGCATCAGCATCAAGGGACCTTGAAAGTGCATGTCCTGGTCCGCCCACCCGCAAAAGAATAAGCGGCAATGCCACTGGAAGCAGTGGCTAGCACTATTTTGCCTGTGAGCAGATCCTGTTTCAGATTAAGATTCGGATGGTCTTTCCTGTCCCTCATGGAGCATCAAGGAACTTAAGTTTCTGCTTGCGTGGGGATCCTGCCTCCGCTCAACCATGGTCGTAAAGCTGTCGTACACGTCTCTCTGGTCAGCTGTCAGCTTCTTCAGCGATCATCAGCTCTGCCTGCCGGAGTGCAGTAGAGTCGTAATAGGTCTCGCGGTAGTATTCTCGAGGCACAGTTTGTAACGTGTGGTGACTGAGTTGGCATCCCATGCCACCTGTGTAGACTTGCCCAAAGAAAGGAGAGTTTTGAGCTGAATCACAGTAAGAGCTGGTTTGTAGATGGCAATCTGTGTTACTGCGCTTCATAACAGACATCTCTTCGGCCTGGAAGAGGAAATCTTCAGCAAGATGTCTCTTAAGAAGGTTCCACAGTTGCCTGGGTTACTGGGTTGCAACCACCAGGATAATCCAGAAGTTACCAGCAGTCGGGGTCTCTGAGAGATGGAGGCGGTTCCACCAGGGCAAGTTGTAGAAGGGGCGGTCATCTTCCAGTTTCGGTTCGTGTAAGTTGTATAAATCATTGTTTAGCATGAAAAAACTACACCTGTATACAAATTTCATCAACAAGAAAGTCTAAATTTAGAAAATAACGGATCTAATAACGCTTTTAATGCTCAATTTAAAGTTTTCTGATCGTGTAAATTGTATATCATAGTTCCAGCGTGTAAAACTGCACATCTGTATACCCGATTTTCAATCAGGAACGGTCTAAATTTAAATAATTAACGGTTTAACGGTCAATTTTATAAGTTTCCGTTCGTGTAAGTTGTATATCTTTGTTCAGGCATGTAAAACTGGATCTGTATAACCGAATTTCATCAAGAATGGTCTAAAATATATAATACACGTTTTTAACTGTCAATTTTAAGTTTCGTATCGTGTAAGTGTATACATATTCAGCATTTAAAACTTCACCTGTATACCAAATTTTTCATCAAGAAAGTCCTAAATTTAGAAAATAACGGATCATGACGGTTTTTAACGCTCTAATTTTAATTCGTTCGTGTAAATTGTATATCATAGTTCAGCGTGGTAAACTGCACTGTCATGCCGAATTTCTCCATGAAACGGTCCAAAATTTTATAAGAACGGTTTTTAAACAGTTAATATTTAAGTTTCGGATCGTGTACGTTGTAATATCATTATGCAGCATATAAAACTTCACCTGTATACCAAATTTCATCAAAAAGGTCTAAATTTAGAAATGACGGAACTTAACGGTTTTTAAACATCAAATTTAAGTTTCTGTTCGAGTAAATTGTATATCATTGTTCAGCGTGTAAAACTGCATCTGTATACCGACTTTCATCAGGAACGTCTAAATTTATAATAACGGTTTTAAAAACGGCAATTTTAAGTTCGGTTCGTGTACGGTGAATATCATTATTCAGTCATTTAAAACTTCATTCACCTGTATACCAAAATTCATCAAGAAAGGTCAAAATTTAGAAAATAACGCTTTTAAAAAACGTGATAAATAACGTCATAAAAACTATCGAATGACCCAGAGCTATACACAGTATGTCCCTCAAGAATCCATGCCAAGTTTGGTGGCGATCCGACGACTCCCTTTGCCGCCAACAATCAGAAAGATTTGTATTTTTGATTGTTTTTTAGGGGGTATCGTATGTTATCGTTATTACGGTCAAAAATAACTGTCGTAGAAACTGTCCAATGACCCATGTAAACCTCGGGAGATGTCCCTCTAGTTCGATGTCCTGTGCAATGCCACAACGGCCATTTGATGAAAACAGAGGAAAAAGAATGTCTTTGAAACCGTTATAAAACATTTTCTAAAGTTTTTAACGGTTTTCCATTTTCATAAAGATTAGTCCCAAAACATCCTTGGGTACAACAGACGTACCTCCTAAATTTTAAGAAGATCGTTTTAAACAGTTCTTTTATAGGGTTTGTTGTTTTTAACGTTGTTAATAACTGTTATAAATAACTTTTTTTAACTGCCAAATCAACAGTTCCATTTTAGAGAAATAGTCCAGTAACCTGTGCAATGTTCACCAATGGCCATTTGAAGAAAAGCAGAGGAAAAAGATGTCTTTGAAACCGTATAACAGTTTTTAAAACGGTGTTATTTTTTTAGAGATTACCCAAAACCATGCTTCGGGTGACAACAGACCGTACCTGCCAAATTTTCATTAACAATCGGTTGAGGACCGTTTTGAGTCATAGCGTACACAGACACACACACACACGCACGCACGCAGACAGAATTTGGCCATTATATATTAGACAACCGTGGACCCGGCTGTCGCTCGGGTCATATCTGTACATTGATTTTTCTGGCCACCCCTCATCTCTTCACCACTTAAAAGACAATACAATAAAATTCAGCTTGGTTTGTTTCGTTTTCCCATGCTGAACCAATTGCCCCACCCACTCTCCTTCTACTTCATTCACACCCAATATCTTTCGGACGCCCAAGCCCATTCTTGCCCTCAATCTGTTTTCCTTCCCCTCACGAATTTTTTTTATTCGTAAGTACGATGGCACAGTCCTTAGAGGGATGCCTGTCAATAAAAAACCTGTGAAACTTCCCGATGCTTCTCAATTCCATGATTGAAGTGCTCCAAAATGACAACTCTGTAGGGGCCGCTGTCAACCTCGGGGTATGTCAGTGGAGGAAGGACTAGCGCACAGCCCAAACACACTCACAGCTTGCTTACAATCTCATTCATATATCATGCATTCGTCACATCAAACCACTAGTAAAGTCTATAACTTTACTACACATGATCATAGAACCAAACTCAATGCATATGGAGTCAAACAAAATAAAACATTCTCTCTTCCTTGAACTTCACAAAACCATTTATCTAAATCATCATTAACTAACCCGGGTATAAACAGATTTCTACTTTACCTGGCCAGGTGATCTTAAACTATACACGAATCACGGGTCTTTTCTTTTCTTTTTTTTTCTTTGTTTCTTTTCACTGTCACTTTCACAAGCACGACACAACTGCTGGCACTGGTCAGGTTGGACTGCTGGCACTGGTCAGGTTGGACTGCTGGCACTGGGTCAGGTTAGATCGCTGGCGTTGGTCAGGTTGGGACTGCCGATGAAAGTGGCGCTGGCCAAGTATGAGGTCGAACCCCGGTTCAGGTTGAACAGTGACTATTAGACATCGATCTGTTCTCCTTTCTTTCTTCCTGCATTAACGCATTGCACTCTCTCTCTCTCTCTCTCTCTCTCTCTCTCTCTCTTCTTCTCTCTCTCTCTCTCTCCCCTCTCTCTCTCTCCCCTTCTAGTCTGCTCTATCAAATGGACATGGTTGCTTTTCTTTTCTTTTTCTTTTCTTTCTTTTTCTCTTCATTAGTTAGCAACCATCTCTCTCCACATCTCTCTTTAGTCCTTCCTCTGCAGACTCTCTATGGTGCTAAATGCTACAACTCGGTTCTCTCCACTCCCCTCATCTCTCTGCCCTTTCTCTCGAGCAGAGCTTACTCTCAGAACCTCTCCCTCTCTCTCTGTCTGTTCGTTCCCGTTCTCCCTGTTCTCTCACGCATTCCTATCTTATCCTAAAACTCATCTGTCAAAGGGTGAGTACCATTGGTCAGTATTTTCGCGCCTTCATTCTGAGGTTGCCTCCCCTCTCATTTCATTGGATATGTAAATCATGACAGTCACATCTACCTGCCTTGCTCTCTGTGGTGGTCAATGGTCATTTAGTTAATTAGCTAGATTTCACCCCCACCACACACTACCTTCCCCCTCTCCCTTTTCCGTGACGTCGACTTAATTTGTGGGCACTGGTCCTACAAATTGGCCGGATGAGTGATCCAGGCGTCGAGACTCGTCTGACCAGACATCGAGGCGTCGGTCAGCTACTTAGTCTGTCTGGCTGGACAGACCGTCTCCGTGGAGCCTCTCCGCTATGCTTAATTGGCTGGACCCGACACATGAGGCCGTCTACTGGCGCCCAGAATATTTGCGTTGGAGCTTATGTCCAAACAACCCGGCTGGCGACAGACCACGACTTTGGTTGTTTTATTTTTGTCCGTGACAAATTCCCCCTTGCAAAAGACTATGCTCCGCATTGTCTCAAAACAACGGGACAAAAAAGACAACAACCAAATTTGCTGACACACAGCTACACGTGCAAAGTTTGAAAAATACTTTACAACAAACGGTTTATAAATTATAAGATATATCATTAGTGAATACCGCCCCAATGAGTTATCATTGACGTGCGCTCTTGCGTTATTTCGACTCATTTTATAACGACCTCTGTGCGCACCTATGCAATTCCCCTACCTGCGGATTTGCCACATCTTCTCTTCACAACTATTATGAAAAGCACAATCTAACATGATCACGATCCGTGACACCTCACTTATCGCAAACAGTGCATTACTACACAAGCGACTGTATGCTCCAAAAAATAACCAACATTTACATGAACAAGTCTCACAAAGAAAATAATGAACCATAGCCAAATGGGAATGAACCCATATCCAATCAACATAACCGTAATCAACACATATTATTACAAAGTAGCTATGCACCCCGGATATGACTGACTTCCTCTGAGTTGCAGCTTGCTAGACTACACGACTTAAATAGTCAGCTCCTACATTCTGTCGACCTGGAATGTAACTGCACTCGATACCTGTAGGGCTGCAGTGCCATTGCCCAACGCAGCACCCTGCTGTTTTTCAGCTGTGCCTCCTGCAGAATTTGAGTGGTTGATGATCAGTCTCTATCACGAACTCTTTCCCATACAAGTATTTGTGGAATTTCTGCACGGCCCACACAACAGCCAAACACTCCTTCTCTACGTTGCGTACCCTTCTTCACACTTCGTCAGCTTCCTGCTGGCATACTTCACAGGAAACTCGACCCCTTCGTGCTCCTGCAACAATACTGCACCTACTCCACCGCCTGATGCATCTGTCCGCAACAAAAATGGTTTGGACATAATCTGGTAGCTTCAAGATGGGACGGGAACCTAGTCTTTCCAACACCGTCTGCAGTGCTTTCTCTGCAGCGTCTGACCACTCGACCACTGCCGGTTTTCCCTGCCTTGACCAAATCACTGAGAGGACTCGTGATCGCAGCGAAATTTGAAACAAACTCCCTATAGAAACCAATAAAACCTAGCAGACTCCTGACTTCTGTTTTGGTCTTTGGTCTCTCTGAATTCATCATCTTCTCCACCTTTCCCTTTTCTGGCTGCTTTGTGTCGCCTCCGACAACAAAACCTAGGAACTCCTACTTCTAGCCCTTCAACAGTGACACACCCCCTGTATGACTCTTCTGGAAACTTAGGCAAAAAAAATTTCCCCCCCTTCTTCTGTGGGCCCTTTCCCCTCATAAATTTGATTCCCTGTGCGCCTATGTGCTGAGCCCCTAAACGTTTTGAAAATATTTGCGGAAAAAATTCGCAGGAAAATTTTTGGTTTCCCTTTTTCCATAAATTCGGTAACCCCGATCAAACCTTTTTCAGTGATGGTGAAGGGCCCCCTTTTCCCAATGACAGTACTTTTTGGGGACCCGGGGAACCCCGAAAAGGACTTGATCTCCCCCCTTTGGGGGAAATTTTTTCCCCCCCTTTCCCTGCCCATATTGTTCCCCTAAACGACCCGAGCCCCCTGAAAAACTTTCCCTTGAAACCCTTTGCATGTCTCATATTTTCCCACCTTTGGAACTGGGTGAGATTGGCCAATCAGATAATACCCCACTCTCCTAATGGTGTGCAATTAAAGGGGGATGTTTAAGAGGCCCCTTTCCCTCTTCACCCCTCTTGTGGCTGCCCTTTAAACACACGCCCACATGACATGCAAAAAGGGCCTTTATGTCTGCCATTCCCCCCGGGCCCAAATAAAAAACTTTAAAGTTTCGGTCACTTTTTTTGGCGGGGGCCCGGGAGATGCCCCGCCATGAGGGGGACTCTTGACCCCGCCCATGACAGTTCACGATAACAGGGCTGGTCCCTTAAAATTTGAGTCGCCCCTTTCCCGGGTTTTTCCCCCTTGGGGGAAACCTGGGTAAAAACAACCCACCTTTCACCAAAAAAATTCTGTCTCACCTCCTTTTAACCTCCTTTTTTCTCCCCCCCACCTTTTGGCCAACCCCCAAAAACTTCACGAGGGGAAGGGTTTGTTCCTGCCTCCCCAAAACTCATCAGGCGAACATCTATCCCTGACTTCCTTGTTTGGAACGACTAACGGTTTATAAACCCTTTTCCTCCTTCTTGTCCGTTTTTTGAACTGCTGCCCCTGTAGCGGTAAACAACTCGGCCCCTGGATCCCTTGCACCGGGAAATTTTTTTCCA
Organism: Conus ventricosus; assembly: GCA_018398815.1. Classification (NCBI taxonomy): domain Eukaryota; kingdom Metazoa; phylum Mollusca; class Gastropoda; order Neogastropoda; family Conidae; genus Conus; species Conus ventricosus. Next base: position 15,385 of record JAFLJL010002641.1, read on the forward strand.
ATGTTTCAAATCAAAAAGGGGTTTTTTTCCCATCCCAGCGCGGGGACAACTCGCCCTGAAAATTAAGGGGAAAGTACTTCTACCCTTGGAACTGAAAATCCCTCACAGTCCCAAATTCGTTTAAAGGGGTACAGGTCTGGACTGCCCTGCCCAACCCCCTTTCTCGAACCAGCGTTTTTCGTACTAAAACCACAAAACCCAACCAGGGTCTCGAAACACTTTCCCCCTCTGTTTGGCCAATCCACCCTTTTCCAAACGGGTTTAACGAACCACTCGGGTAGTGCCCTCCACCCCTGACACTGACTGCTGCCCAAAGTGCTAGCCTTAGGCCACCCCTCCACCCTCTTCGATTGGATCCCTTTTGGTTCCACTGCGGGCGTTTCCCCTGGCGCCCCTTTATCGATTTCTTGCGGGCTGCTCCCTTTCGGGAAACCCTCATCCCGGAAAAATCCCTGGGCCACATGCCCCTTTCTTGTGAAAAAATAAACCCCTATTGCCCCTTTGTCCCCCTTTTCTGCCCCACCATGGGTTTGCAGACTGTGCAAAAAAAACCCCCCTAGTTTTCCTTGCACTTTCTCCCCCTTGCCGGACCTTTTCCTGCCCCTTAGTGCCCAACGTCCCTCTCTATACACCTCTAATAACTTCAGCAACCTCCTGCTGTCTCGGCTGTCTTCTTTCAAATTTTTTAAAAAAACTGGGGGCCCGAAAAACCTAAAAAATCTTTTCCCTTTCATAACCAGCTCTTTAAAATTAAAGCGAAACCCTTTCTCGTCCCACCCCAACTCTAACCTTTTTTCTAAAAATTTGTGATCCAAACTTTGCCCCCAAACTAAAGTGTACGTTTCCCCTGTTTCCCAATTAGCTGTTTCGAAATTTCTTTCTAAACCCCTCCTCGTGGGGCAAACCCCCTTCATCAATGTTTCCCTTCCCCAAGAAACCAAAATCGATTGGGTGTCTCGGGGCAATGCATAAAAATTCTGTAAGCCTTACCCGTCAATAGCGCCCGACAAAATGACTGCCCACTCTTTGAAGGCCAACCCTGAATGGTGGCAAACGTTTCAAAAAGACCCGATGTATGCATCAATCGGGAAACTGTTCCTTCAGAGAAATTTTTGGGAACTTTGGTCGGGGGGGATAACTGCGCACAGGGTCAAATGGAAACTGAAACTGCATTTATCCGGGGGTCTCCCTTTGTTTTTTTTCACTCGCTCTAACTCTAAATTTAATCCTTAATTTTTTCTGTTTCCCGCGGTTTCCCCCTTAAAACCCTTTTTGTTTCCGGCTTCGCTGCCGATTACCTGAATCCTTAAACTTTCTGTTTTCCTTTCGAAAACTTTCGTTTTCCCCCCATTTTTGCTAGCCTGATTGCCTGAATCCTTTAACTTTTTTTCTTCTTTTTTATGCGAACCCCGGCGTCCCTTTTTTCCCCACGTTCATCTCTTTCCAAACTTTTTTTGGGGTTTTTACGAATGCCCAACTCTTCTCCCGAGAAACCCCAAAACACGAGCGCGCTCAAAAATTTTTTCAAAAGGAGTTTCTTTTCCCGCCCTTTTTATCTCTTTTTTTTTTTTAACAAGAATTTATTACTACGACGCCCCCAAATGGTGGTTACCGACAACCCGTGACGTTTAAAAGCACGATCCTATGAAAAGATAATATTAGCTTGGGGGCAAAGGGAAATTTGTTTTTAAAAAGGGGCCCAGCGCCTGACCCAACTATGAGAGCGAATTATAGGGAATCTGTGCGAAAAAAGTAATCTGGGGCTGAAATGCCCAAACCTATGTTTAAATATCTTGGAAGCAATTTCCAAGCCTTTGTTTTATAAATAATGGGGGGATTTCGTAAAACCCTACCCTTTTTAGGTTACAATACTTGAAACCCACCCAGCTTCCCCTTTTGAGAATTGAACAATTATAATAAAAGGGCCCAGAATATCCTGGGGAGGTCGCCAATAAATTTTTAACCTCGGGGTTTTTCAGTGGAGGGAAAAGGGCTTCGCCCCCACCCAAAAACACTCACAGCTTTTTACAATCTCTTTTATAATCATGCATTCGCACTTTAAACCAATAGTAAAATCTTATAACTTTACTACACATGATCTTTTTAAACCCAAAAATCAATGCATGGGAAATCAAAAAAAATAAAAATTTCTCTTCCTTGAAATTCACAAAAAACCTTTTTTTCTAAACAAACATTAAAAATAACCCGGGAAAACGATTTCTACTTTACCTGCCAGGTGTTTTTAAAAATATACACGAAACAATGTCTTTTCTTTCTTTTTTTTTTTTGTTTCTTTTCACTGTCACTTTCCCCAAGCACGACACAAAATGCTGGCACTGGTTTAGGTTGGGGCTGCTGGGGACTGGTCAGGTTGGACTCTGGCACTGGTCAGGTTAGACCACCGGCGTTTTGGGCAGGTTTTGGGCTTTCCCATGAAAGTGGGAGGCCAAGGGATGAGGTCGAAAACCCCCGGTTTAAAGGGTTTTAAACAGTGATAAGACATCGATCTGTTTTTCCCCTTTTTTTCTTTCCTTTCATTAACGCATTGCACTCTCTCTCTCTCTCTCTCTCTCTCTCTCTCTCTCTCTCTCTCTCTCTCTCTCTCTCCTCCTAGTCTGCTCTATCAAATGGACATGGTTGCTTTTCTTTTCTTTTTCTTTTCTTTCTTTTTCTCTTCATTAGTTAGCAACCCTCTCTCTCCACATCTCTCTTTAGTCCTTCCTCTGCAGACTCTCTATGGTGCTAAATGCTACAACTCGGTTCTCTCCACTCCCCTCATCTCTCTGCCTTTCTCTCGAGCAGAGCTTACTCTCAGAACCTCTCCCTCTCTCTCTGTCTGTTCGTTCCCGTTCTCCCTGTTCTCTCACGCATTCCTATCTTATCCTAAAACTCATCTGTCAAAGGGCGAGTACCATTGGTCAGTATTTTCGCGCCTTCATTCTGAGGTTGCCTCTCCTCTCTTTTCATTGGATATGTACATCATGACAGTCACATCTACCTGCCTTGCTCTCTGTGGTGGTCAATGGTCATTTAGTTAATTAGCTAGATTTCACCCCCACCACACACTACCTTCCCCCTCTCCCTTTTCCGGCGACGTCGACTTAATTGTGGGCACTGGGCCTACAAATTGGCCGGATGAGTCTGATCCAGGCGTCGAGACTCGTCTGACCAGACATCGAGGCGTCGGTCAGCTACTTAGTCTGTCTGGCTGGACAGACCGTCTCCGTGGAGCCTCTCCGCTATGCTTAATTGGCTGGACCCGACACATGAGGCCGTCTACCTGGCGCCCAGAATATTTGCGTTGGAGCTTATGTCCAAACAACCTGGCTGGCGACGGACCACGACTTTGGTTGTTTTATTTTTGTCCGTGACAGCCGCCATAACCTAGTGGATAAGGTGCTGGACTCATGATCCAAAGGTCGTGGTTTCGAATCCTGGCTTGGTCTTGGAAATTTTCACGTGGAATGTTTCCAGCTAAAATGACCGTGGTTCACCCGATGTCCACCCTGGCCCCGCAGGTGTCAGGCTAATGTGACGGACCAGCCATCTGCATATCCTTGATTTGGGCACGGACGTTAAATCCAACTCAAACTGACAACTCTGAAAAGATTGCTTTTCACGATGTATCATGTCTATTGGAGGGCCTCTGGGTAGACAACATTTCTGGTCTCCGTTTGGCGCAAGTATAGTCAGTGTTTCTGCGTTTCAGTTCGTGATGCTGCAACGTAGAACATTCCATGTGTAAAACACGGAACGGTCAGGTCTGCCCCAAGGGATAAAATGTCTGACCCTGGCTCTTGATGATTGTCAGAGCGAAAGCGGGTTTTTCCTGGGAAACTGAAGCCATCAGAACTGGAATGGCAGGGGTGAGTCCATGGGTTCCAGAGGAATTTTGGGGAGCAGCACGTTCACCTTTGTGGGGGCCACATGATATTTTCGCTTCTACAACGTTTCCAGTGCAGTCTGGTGAAGACACATCGGGTGCCATTGATCACCTTTTGCGGGTCCAGTGAGTGGAGAATGATCATGGGAACTCCAGATTTCAGCAACAGTTCATGCGGTGGAAGTCCAGAAATCTCAATGGAGTTCAGGAGTTCTTGTGGATAAAGGACTCCCTCATCATCATTCTGTCGACAGATCTGTACAGAGTTTCCTCTCCAGGGAAGTCAGCTACGATTTTCTGTTTAGCTGTTGACAGTCTCGTTCATATTGGTGGTTAGACGTTTAACAATCATGCTCCGCCACTTCTTCAGACAGGCGTTGACAATGTTGGCTCTGGTGCCATTGAGGATGACAGGGAGGATCTGCCAGAAGTCCCACAGAACAGCGTTCGGATGCCTCCCATTGGCCTGTGCACTTGGGGTGATGTCCTGCAGCGTAGAGTCCATGGCCTCGTAGACAGTTTTTGTGGGTCTGGGAGCTTCATCAATTATGACGGTTGCAGCCTTTTTGATGACTTTGGCCAACGTTGACCCACGCTTGACGGGCAGGTTGGTGTTACTTGCTTGTCGGCATCCAGAGGGACCTTGAAAGTGCTATGTACTGTCCACCCACCCGGCAAAAGAGTAGCGGCAATGCCACTGGAAGCAGTGGCTAGCACTATTTTGCCTGTGGAGCAGATCCTGTTCAGGATAAGATTCAGGATGGTCTTTCCTGTCCCTCATGGAGCATCAAGGAACATTTTTGTTGCTGCTTGCTGTGGGATCCTGCCTCTGCTCAACCATGGTCATAAAGCTGTCGTACACGTCTCTCTGGTCAGCTGTCAGCTTCTTCAGCTGATCATCAGCTGCTGCCCGGAGTGCAGTAGTGTCGTAATTGGTCTCCGGCGGTAGTATTCTCGAGGCACAGTTTGTCGTTGTGTGACTGTTGGCATCCCATACTCCTCTGGAAACTTGCTTCCAAGAAGGAAGTGTTTGTGCTGAATCACAGTAAGAGCTTGGTTGTAGATGGCATCTGTGTACTGCGCTTCATAACAGACATCTCTTCGGACTTGGAAGAGGAAATCTTCAGCAAAATGGTCTTGAAGAGGTTCCACAGGTTGCCTGGGTTAACTGGGGTTGCAAGCCACCAGGATAATACAGAAGTCACGCAGCAGTCTGAGAGATGGAGACTTCCTCCAGGGCAAGTTGTAGAAGGCGGTCATCCTCCAGTTTCGGTTCGTGTAAGTTGTATATCATTGTTCAGCATTTAAAACTACACCTGTATACCAAATTTCATCAGGAAAGGTCTAAATTTAGAAAATAACGGATCTTAACGGTTTTTAACGCTCAATTTTAAGTTTCTGTTCGTGTAAATTGTATACATTGTTCAGCGTGTAAAACTGCATCTGTATACCGAATTTCATCAGGAACGTCTAAATTTATATAATAACGGTCTTTAACAGTCAATTTTAAGTTTCGGTTCGTGTAAGTTGTATATCACTATTCAGCATTTAAAACTTCACTTGTTATACCAAATTTCATCAAGAAAGGTCTAAATTTAGGAAAACAACGGATCTTAACGGTTTTTAAGCTCAATTTTAGTTTCTGTTCGTGTAAATTGTATATCATTGTTCAGCGTGTTAAACTGCATCTGTATACGAATTTCATCAGGAACGGTCTAAATTTATATGAAAACGGGTTTTAACGGTCAAATTTTAAGTTTCCGTTCGTGTAAGTTGTATATCATTGTTCAGCGTGTAAAACGGATCTGTATACCGAATTTCATCAAGAATGGTCTAAATTTATAAAATTTAAACGGTTTTTAACGGTCAATTTTAAGTTTCGGTTCGTGTAAGTTGTATATCATTATTCAGCATTTAAAACTTCACCTGTATACCAAATTTCATCAAGAATGGTCTAAATTTAGAAAATAACGGATCTTAACGGTTTTTAACCCTCAATTTTAAGTTTCTGTTCGTGTAAATTGTATATCATTGTTCAGCGTGTAAAAACTGCATCTGCATACCGAATTTCATCAGGAACGGTCTAAAATTTATATAATAACGGTTTTTAACAGTCAATTTTAAGTTTTGGTTCGTGTAAGTTGTATATCATTATTCAGCATTTAAAACTTCACCTGTAAACCAAATTTCATCAAGAAAGGTCTAAATTTAGAAAATAACGGATCTTAACGGTTTTTAACGCTCAATTTTAAGTTTCTGTTCGTGTAAATTGTATATCATTGTTCAGCGTGTAAAACTGCATCTGTATACCGAATTTCATCAGGAACGGTCTAAATTTTATATAATAACGGTTTTTAACGGTCAATTTTTTTTAAGTTTCGGTTCGTGTAAGTTGTATATCATTGTTCAGCGTGTTAAAACTGCATCTGTATACCGAATTTAATCAAGAATGGTATAAATTTATATAATAACGGTTTTTAACGGTCAATTTTAAGTTTCGGTTCGTGTAAGTTGTATATCATTATTCAGCATTTAAAACTTCACCTGTATACCAAATTTCATCAAGAAAGGTCTAAATTTAGAAAATAACGCTTTTTAACGGTGATAAAATAACGGTCATAAAAACTATCGAATGACCCAGTGTTATCCACAGTATGTCCCTCTAGACTCATGCCAAGTTTGGTGGCGATCCGACGACTCACTTTGCCGCCAACATCAGAAAAGATTGTATTGTTGATCGTTTTTAGGGGGTACGTGTTAACGGTTTTTAACGGTCATAACTGTCGTAGAAACTGTCCAATGACCCTATGTTACTCGGGGGATGTCCCTCTAGGTTCGATGTACCTGTGCAATGTCACAACGGCCATTTGATGAAAAGCAGAGGAAAAAACGATGTCTTTGAAACCGTTATAACAGTTTTGTAACGGTTTTTAACGGTTTTCTTTTTTTAGAGATTAGTCCAAAACCATCCTTGGGTCACAACAGACGTACCTGCTAAATTTCAAGAAGATCGGGTTTTAACAGTTTCTTTTATAGGGTTTGGTGTTTTTAACGGTTTTTAACTGTTATAAATAAAGTTTTTTAACTGCCAAATAACGGTTCTAATTTTAGAGAAGTAGTCCTCTACCTGTGCAATGTCACAACGGCCATTTTGATGAAAAGCAGAGGAAAAAGATGTCTTTGAAACCGTTATAACAGTTTTTTAACGGTTTTTAACGGTTTTATTTTATTAGAGATTAGCCCAAAACCATCTCGGGTCACAACAGACGTACCTGCCAAATTTCATTACAGTCGGTTGAGCCGTTTTTGAGTCTATAGCGTACACAGGGCACACATACGCAGACAGAATTTGCCATTTATATATTAGACTAGCCGGTGTACCCGGCTTCGCTCGGGTATATTTTGTATTTTCTGGCCACCCCTCTCTCTCACCACTTAAAAGACAATACAATAAAATTCAGCTTGGGTTTGTTTCGTTTTTCCCATGCTGAACCAATTGCCCCAGCCTCCTCCTATCTACTTCACCCAATTTCTTCGGACGCCCACTCCCTTCTTGCCTCTCAATCTGTTTTCCCTCACGATTTCTTTCGTAATACGTCACAATCCCAGTATGTCCTCCATCAGACTCTCGCATCTCCTGTACTTGGGGTAGCTGTCCTCACCTGCTCTGTTCTTGCCTCTCAATCAATTTTTTCCTCACAATTGTTTTCCGTAATAAGATACACAGTCGATAGGGGATGCCTGTACTTAATGAACTCACCGATGCATTCTCAATTCCTCGATTGAAGTGCTCCAAAATGACAACTCTGTAGGGGCCGCCATAACCTAGTGGATAAGGCGCTGGACTCATGATCCAAAGGTCGTGGTTTCGAATCCCGGTTTGGTCTTGGAAATTTTCACGTGGAATCTTTTCAGCTCAAATAACCATAGTTAACCCGATATCCACCCTGGCCCGCAGGTGTCAGGCTAATGTGATGGACCAGCCGTCTGCATATCCCTTGATTTGGGCACGGACGTTAAACCCAACTCAAACATGACAACTCTGTGAAAAGATTGCATTTTCACGATGTATTATGTCTATTGGAGGCCTCTAGGTTGACAACATTTCTGGTCTCCCTGTTTGGCGCAAGTATAGTCAGTGTTTCTGCGCTTCCAGTTCGTGATGCTGCAACGTAGAACATTCCATGTGTAAAACACGGAACGGTCAGATCTGCCCCACGGGATGAAAATGTCGACCATGGCTCTTGTTGACAGACAAAAATCAGAGGGTATTGCAGAGCAAACATAACTTCGGTGTATTTCTGAGTCCTCTGCAGACTACCATCTCTAAATTTAGAAATTAACAGTTTTTAACGGTCAATCTTAAGTTTCTGTTCATATTTTGTTGTCTATCATTGATCAGCGTGTAAAACTTCACCTGTATACCAAATTTCATCAAGAAAGGTCTAAATTTAGAAAATAACGGATCTTAACGGTTTTTAACGCTCAATTTTAAGTTTCCGTTCGTGTAAGTTGTATATCATTGTTCAGCGTGTAAAACTGCATCTGTATACCGAATTTCAACAGTAACGGTCTAAATTTATATAATAACGGTTTTTAACGGTCAATTTTTAAGTTTCCGTCGTGTAAGTTGTATATCATTGTTCAGCGTGTAAAACTGCATCTGTATACCGAATTTCACAGTAACGGTCTAAATTTATATAATAACGGTTTTTAACGGTCAATTTTTAAGTTTCCGTTCGTGTAAGTTGTATATCATTGTTCAGGGTGTAAAACTGCATCTGTATACCGAATTTTATCAGGAACGGTCTAAATTTATATAATAACGGTTTTTAACGGTCAATTTTAAGTTTCGGTTCGTGTAAGTTGTATATCATTGTTCTGCGTGTAAAACTGCATTTGTATACCGAATTTCATCAGGAACGGTCTAAATTTATATAGTAACGGTTTTTAACGGTCAATTTTAAGTTTCGGTTCGTGTAAGTTGTATATCATTGTTCAGCGTGGGAAAAAATGCATCTGTATACCGAATTTCATCAAGAACGGTCTAAATTTATATAATAACGGTTTTTAACGGTTTTATTTTTTTAGAGATTAGCCCCAAACCATCCTCGGGTCACAACAGACGTACCTGCCAAATTTCATTACAATCGGTTGAGCCGTTTTTGAGTCTATAGCGTACACACACACACGCACACAGAATTTGCCATTTATATATTAGATTAAGCGCCATTAATAATCATTCATCATCACGTTTTGATGTTTTGTTTTTTATTTTTCGTTGTACTGTCTCATCCTCTCCTCCCCCTGCTCTCACTCATCCCCACCCCCTCATCCTTATCCCATCTACCCTTCTCTTCTGCCCCCATCCCTCTCCCCACCCCTCCCTTCCCTCTCTTTTCTGTTTTTTACCCTCGAGGTGAAATTATCCCCCATGCCGCACTTTCTCGACGGCAGTTACAGACAGCAGTCATTATCCAATCGTCAGGAGGCATAGCCAGGGGGCCAAATCAGTGGTACTGCTTACTC
>JAFLJL010002642.1:2500-7500 GCA_018398815.1 Conus ventricosus
CACCGCACCTAGCTTATTTCCCGAAATTCACACACTGACCATACTGCCCCCAATCATGCTGACCACCGTTTTGCCGACTACCTCTGTCTGTCAGCTGATGGTGAGGGCAGCCCAGACACCATTGCCGACTACCTCTGTTAGCTGACGGTGAGGGCAGCCCAGACAACCATTTGCCGACTACCTCTGTTAGCTGACGGTGAGGGCAGCCCAGACAACCATTTGCCGACTACCATCTGTCTGTTAGCTGACGGTGAGGGCAGTCCAGACAACCATTTGCCGACTACCTCTGTCTGTTAGCTGACGGTGAGGGTAGCTCAGACAACTTATACTGGGACGGAAACTGGCTGAACAACCGCTCCCTCATCCTGCCAACTCTCTTCCTCCTCCCCCCCCCCACCCCCTCCCGCCGTGCCTTAACGACAAGACCATCAAAATGGTGGTAGGTAGTTGTTCAAAGAAGGAAGACGTATGTGTTCCAGGGGGTGAACTGATAAACATGCGCTACACAACAGCTGCTAAGCTAGCTATGAGACCATTGTCCGCAGCGACTGTAGCTAAATGTGCGTAGGAGGGGATAAATATGGAACTGCTTACTACCCAAATGCTTACAAGAATGGGAACAAAATGAGAACACACGCACACACACACACACACACACACACACACACACACACACACACACACACACACACACACACACACACCACACACACACTCACACCACACACACACACACACACATTGGCACTCACACACACCCCTCGAGTCTTAAACGCTCAACAGTCGTAGCGGAAACTATGCCCCTCCCCTCCGCTGGCAGGCAAAATGAACAGAAAAAATCCTAGTGAAAATAGATGACAGAAGACGCTGGCATAAACCCTAGAATATGAGAATAGCAATAAACAGAAAAATCCTAGCAAAAAGAGATGACAGACGACACTGGCCAAGACCTCAGAACATCAATTCTCGACCTAATTTTTGTTTCTAAATAGTGGACTACATAATGAGTAACCCTCCCAGCATGTTTTGGCTCATGTCTCACTAGTATTGTTTTTACTGAGACTGTTAGTATTACAAGTGAGGAAACACACATATCACTAGTATTGTTTTTACTGAGACTGTTAGTGTTACAAGTGATGGAAACACACATGTCACTAGCGTTGTTTTTACTGAGACTGTTAGTGTTACAAGTGATGGAAACACACATGTCACTAGCGTTGTTTTTACTGAGACTGTTAGTGTTACAAGTGATGGAAACACATGTTACTAGTATTGTTTTCACTGAGACTGTTAGTGTTACACACACATGTCACTAGTATTGTTTTCACTGAGATGTTAGTGTTACAAGTGATGGAAACACATGTCACTAGTATTGTTTTTTACTGAGACTGTTAGTGTTACAAGTGATGGAAACACACATGTCACTAGTATTGTGTTTACTGAGACTGTTAGTATTACAAGTGATGGAAACACACATGTCACTAGCATTGTTTTTCTGGCCATGGTTTTCTAGTGGAGGTCACCTGTCTGTAAAGACTGACTTTTCTGGCCATGGTTTTCTAGTGGAGGTCACCTGTCTTTAAAGACTGACTTTTCTGGCCATGGTTTTCTAGCTGTCCACAATAGATGAACATCCCCATGAGACTGCCTTTAAAGACTTGTCATTGTGGAATGTTTTTGCTGCCTGTGCTAGGCGCATTCCCCAGTAAAGGTTTGATCCCTTTAAATGTTTTTCTTGAGCAATTTTATGTTCATACTACATTTACTGCACAGTGAAGGAATTCTGTAAACAGATCAATCTGTAAACAAAATGGCGTCATAGGTAATGCAGAATGATTTTTTTTTCTTAATGATGTTAGGATCTGAAATGTAATACTTGTCTCATTTATTATATTTGATTGGTGGATGTTGGTTTTTTTTTTAATAACTTTTTTGTAGATCATAGTTTTTTGGATTGCCATATATGGACCATCGACTGTAGGTAAATGGCAAGTGGCATTTTATCGTTGAATACATTTTCTTTTTGTGTGAGTGTGCATGTCAGTCAGTGGTGATCATTATTTCTGTGAACACGAATTCCTGACTTTCTTTGATATTGATTTTATTGTCTTGTCAGTCAGTGGTGATTATTACATGAGTGTGTGTGTGTGTGTGTGTGTGTGTGTGTGTGTGTGTGTGTGTGTGTGTGTGTGTGTGTGTGTGTGTGTGCATGTCAGTCAGTGGTGATCATTATGTTTTGTGTGTGTGTGTGTGTGTGTGTGTGTGTGTGTGTGTGTGTGTGTGTGTGTGTGCATGTCAGTCAGTGGTGATCATTATATTTGTGTGTGTGTGTGTTTGTGTGTGTGTGTGTGTGTGTGTGTGTGTGTGTGTGTGTGTGTGTGTGTGTGTGTGTGTGTGTGTGTGTGTGCATGTCAGTCAGTGGTGATCATTATATTTGTGTGTGTGTGTGTGTGTGTGTGTGTGTGTGTGTGTGTGTGTGTGTGTGTGTGTGTGTGTGTGTGTGAGTCAGTGGTGATAATTATTTCTGTGAACACATGAGTTCCTGACTGTCTATGGTGTTGCTTTTGTTGCATGAGGGAGTAAACATTACACGGAATATAAACAGTTACATTTCAGAAGAAAAGGATTTGGTGACATTTGGGGGGGGGGGGGGGGGGGGGGGGGAGGGAAGAATGAGGGTTATTTTGAGAAAATAAGAGCAGAGGTTCAAGGAGGTTATTTGTCAGTCGATTTTGATTGTCTTTCTTGTCAAACCTTTCTGAAATAAGGTAAGAGGATTAGGTCCTCTTCCCCCACTCCCCATCCCTCCCATCATCCATGGTATTTGAATTCAAAATGTTTGTGAATCAACAAGTACTGAAGCGTAGTCAACAGTTTCAGCTGAACTCATGTAGGGAGATACTGTAAAATATTCCATGGGTATGTTGTGTCAGGGTGGGATGATGAATGCTGGCGGAAAACAAAAAAGTATTGGGGAGGGGGGTGGGAGGGGTAAAGACACATTGCTGTTAATCTTCTCACAGTTTTCAAGAAATCCACTATTTGAAAAATCATTTTCTAACTCCCAGTTTTGATGGAAAGAAATCCAGATCTTCAGTATCTCATTAAAAGTAAAGTTGGGTCTTGAGGTTACTTCTTTAAAAGGTAAACAAGTGGGGTAACGTTTGCTCCCATAAGAAAACCTAACACAGAGTAACTTTTATTCAAGACTGGCACAGCCTTTTAAACTTGAATAAAGTCAGACAAATATACTTAGCGCCATTAAAAACGCATACATAGACGAACAATCTAATACCTTTGGGGGTGCTATTGGATTCTTGGGCAATTTCGAAGCTCTTGTGTGATTTGGGGATCACAAAAGGTGGCAAAATTATGAAAATTGAAAAAAAAAAAAAGGTTCATGACAAGAACTGTATTTGTATCATAGCAGACATAAGGCACTTGAAGCAGCATGACTTTTCTTGTTTTGCCGAGCTATAGAAATGCAATGACAAAAGGATTTTTATATACTGTTTTGCTGAGCTAAAGAAATGCAATTACTAACGGATTTTCATATATCTAAACAACAATTTTTTTTCCATATGGAGGCCATCAGGCTTCGCGTTTCATTGCTTTCAAATCATTCCAATAGAAATAGCAAATGATACGTGCTGTTTTGACTTATAAATAAAATTATATTTGCATGCAGAAATCATTTCTGATCAAAAGAAAAAACAATTACCAAGCTAGGTTCCCAGGTTAGTGTTTGCCAACCCCTTTGTTTCTCTGGTTTTCGTTCCTTCGCAAGATATCTGGCAAACACCAACCGACCCTCATCAAGTGTCATCCATTTGTTTGAAGGGTCAATATTCAACAGAGATTAACGTAAGGAAAGGAACACTGTTAGGGACAGCTGGACAGGACAGGGTCTTCGCAGGACAACCCCACCCGACTCATACAAAGAGCCTGAATGGTTTTGCCTTTACGCTGTCAGGGAGCAAAGGTCACATCCAGGTCATGACTTTTCGATGACTTTCCGCTATCACATTTTCTGTGGCACAGTCCAGGTTCAAACCTGTGGACCATTGTTGTCCATTGAAAATTTGATCCTTGTGAAGTTCACTTTCACTCCTTTTTGATCTAATCCAGCTGGAAGTCTCAGCTTTTTACTGTCATCATATAAGGCTTCTGGTCTTCTTCTAGAAATCAAAAATGGTTTCATGTGCCCACACCCTTCCCTGTCCCTCCACTGTCTCCTTTCCCCCCCCCCCCACTCCTACCCCCACGCCCACCCCAGCACCCTGATTTTGCAGCTGATCAAGACTACGATTTGGTGCCTCCTGTCATGTGGAGTTTCGTTACTGGAATTTCTGCCAGCGTGTTTTTGTTTGTTTGTTTGTTTGTTTTTAACAGAGGTTTTGTGATCATGTCCATATTTGCTTTACTGTGTTTCGTTTCTATGCCCAGGTGTGGTTTCAGTATCTCTTTTCTTTCTAATGTCTATGTTTTCGTTGTGTGTTCTGTTGTTATGCCTAAGTTGGGCTTTGGTGTGTTGTGTTTTGCTAGTGTTTATATATTTGGTTTCGCTATGCCTTTTGGTTTTGTTTCCGCAGTCTAGGTTTGGTTTCAGTATGACCTGTTTTTTGTGGGTTTATTTTTTTTGCGTACATTTTATCGCTATGCCTTTGTTGATTTTCGGTGCATATTGTGTTTCCTCTTTTTTCTTTATCTGTGTTCGGTTTTCGTGTGATATTTTGTGAATAAAACAATATCTGATCGTTGAGTAGCGCGCGCGCTCGCGTGCGTGCGTGCGTGCGTGCGTGCATGCGTGCGTGCGTGCGTGCGTGCGTGCGTGCGTGTTTGTGTGTGTGTGTGTGTGTGGTGTGTGTATGTGTGTGCGCGCGCGCATGCAGGCGCGAGCGAGAGCGCGAGCGCGCGCGACACACAGAAAAGAGGAAACACTAATATGGGCTTGATACACTTTTTCCCAGTAAGTTAGAACAGAATCTGAAAAGCTGTAT
>JAFLJL010002642.1:12500-24098 GCA_018398815.1 Conus ventricosus
ATTAACGTAAGGAAAGGAACACTGTTAGGGAGAGCTGGACAGGAGAGGGTCTTCGCAGGACAACCCCACCCGACTCATACAAAGAGCCTGAATGGTTTTGCCTTTACGCTGTCAGGGAGCAAAGGTCACATCCAGGTCATGACTTTTCGATGACTTTCCGCTATCACATTTTCTGTGGCACAGCCCAGGTTCAAACCTGTGGACCATTGTTGTCCATTGAAAATTTGATCCTTGTGAAGTTCACTTTCACTCCATTTTGATCTAATCCAGCTGGAAGTCTCAGCTTTTTACTGTCATCATATAAGGCTTCTGGTCTTCTTCTAGAAATCAAAAATGGTTTCATGTGCCCACACCCTTCCCTGTCCCTCCACTGTCTCCTTCCCCCCCCCCACTCCTACCCCACGCCCACCCCAGCACCCCTGATTTTGCAGCTGATCAAGACTACGATTTGGTGCCTCCTGTCATGTGGAGTTTCGTTACTGGAATTTCTGCCAGCGTGTTTTTGTTTGTTTGTTTGTTTGTTTGTTTTTAACAGAGGTTTTGTGATCATGTCCATATTTGCTTTACTGTGTTTCGTTTCTATGCCAGGTGTGGTTTCAGTATCTCTTTTCTTTCTAATGTCTATGTTTTCGTTGTGTGTTCTGCTGTTATGCCTAAGTTGGGCTTTGGTGTGTTGTGTTTTGCTAGTGTTTATATATTTGGTTTCGCTATGCCTTTTGGTTTTGTTTCCGCAGTCTAGGTTTGGTTTTCAGTATGACCTGTTTTTTTGTGGGTTTATTTTTTTGCGTACATTTTATCGCTATGCCTTTGTTGATTTTCGGTGCATATTGTGTTTCCTCTTTTTTCTTTAACTGTGTTCGGTTTTCGTGTGATATTTTGTGAATACAACAATATCTGATCGTTGAGTAGCGCGCGCGCGCGTACGTGCGTGCGTGCGTGCGTGCGTGCGTGCGTGCGTGTGTGCGCGCGCGCACTCGTGCGAGCGAGAGCGCGAGCGCGCGCGACACACAGAAAAGAGGAAACACTAATATGTCTTGATACACTTTTTCCCAGTAAGTTAGAACAGAATCTGAAAAGCTGTATCCATACACCAGAGCTTCCATTGGAAAAGACAAACATTCTCAGAGACACAGACAAACACCCACACACACACACACACACACACACACACACACACACACACACACACACACACACACACATGCACGTACGCACACACACACGTAAGCATGCACACACGCACGCACACACGTAAGCACGAACACACGCAAGCACGCACACACACGTGAAAACACCACACACACACACACACACACACACACACACACACACACACACACACACACACACACACACACACGTTCGCGCGCGCGCGCAGTCATACTCAGAAACACACACACACACACACACACACACACACACACACACACACACACACACACACACACATACACACACACACACATATATATATCTACATAGGTCTGACATCAAAGCAAATAAAGGAACTCTGGTGACAAAACATTTCAACTTACCAGGCCACACACTGGATGACCTCCGGTGTCTCGGCATCGAGAGAGTTAAGTCTGATCTCCTCTGCAAGAGACTTAAGAGGGAACAATTTTGGATTGATAAACTATGCACACTAACACCAGATGGCCTGAACTCAAGGGACAGAACATACAGTGTGGCAAGTAGTGTCATCCCAGTCTTCCAGTAGAGTGTGCGTGCATGTGATCTGTTTTTTTTTTTTTTTTTTTTTTTTTTTTTTTTTTTTTTTTCCCCCACGACAGAGTACAGCTGAGATAGTATCTCATGAAATGCAGGACACTATTTCCATCCCGCCTACCACACTTTCCCCCTTTCCCTTCCTTTTTGTCCCCTCCCATTCCCTCCACCCTCTTCCATCACTATGCCCCTTTCACCTGTTCCCACCTCTCCCCCCCCCCACCCCCCACCCCCCAGGTTGCCCTTACCCTTGGTTACTTGAATGACGTCTCCTGGGGCAGCAGGGGACAGCCGAATGAGGGTCTCTGTGAGAGAGAGACCTGCGATATTGAGTATGAATGTCGTGAATGTGAGAGTCCATCGTCTTCACCCCTCCACAATATCCCCTATCCCCAACCCTTTCCCCTCACTTCCCCCTTCCTCTCCAACCGCCTCTTTCCCCTTCCCCCTTGCCCCCGCCCCCCCCCCCCCCCCTCCCCTCCTCCATCCTCACTTTCACCTCAAAACTTCCCCCTCCCATTCCCCTCCACCCTCTTCCATCACTATGCCCCTTTCACCTGTTCCCCCTTTCCCCCCCACCCCCCCCCCCCCCCCCCCAGGTTGCCCCTACCCTTGGTTACTTGAATGACGTCTCCTGGGGCAGCAGGGGACAGCCGAATGAGGGTCTCTGTGAGAGAGAGACTTGCGAGATTGAGTATGAATGTCGTGAATGCGAGTCTATCGTCCTCACCCCTCCACAATATCCCCTATCCCCAACCCTTTCCCCTCACTTCCCCCTTCCTCTCCAACCGCCTCTTTCCCCTTCCCCCTTGCCCCCGCCCCCCCCCCCTCCTCCCCTCCTCCACCCTCACCTTCACCTCAAAACTTCCCCCTCCAATTCAAGTGAGTGATGTTCTTTATCCCTTAGCTGTGGTTGTGATCTGTGTGTTGTTCAGTTAGTAGTAAATAAAGTTTCTCTGAGGAAGGCAAGATTGCCGAAACGTCAAGAAAAATACGTACAACTTGTTGTGTTGTCTGTCATCACTGTGATCGGTTATATATATATATATATATATATATATATATATATATATATATATATATATATATATATATATATATTATATATATATATATTATATATATATACACGCACGCTGGCGCCCGCAGGCGCGCGTACACGCACGCACGCATGCCCGTATGCAAGCTCGCAAGCACGCACGTGGGCTCATACAGACTCACTCTCACATACACATGCACACACACACCGCGCGCGCGCACACACACACACACACACACACACACACACACACATACACGCTGGCGCGCGCAGACGCGCGCACACGCACACACGCACGCACGCACGCACGCACGCACTCACGCACGTGGGCTCATACAGACTGACTCTCACATACACATGCACACACACTCCCGCGCGTACACACATACACAGACAGAAGAATGAATAGATTGTTAGTGAAAACACGGTAAGCAGACAATTCGCCCTAAAATCGTGACCATGACCTAGCCAAGATCAAAGAAAAGTAGAGGAAGGGGAAAAACAGGAGGAACATGATGGGAAGACGATGAGGGGAGGGGGTGGGAACAGGATGCAGCTGTTGATGCGTTGTCTTTCAACACAGCCGTTATTTCCTTGATGCGTTGTCTTTCAACACAGCCGTTATTTCCTTGATGCGTTGTCTTTCAACAGAGCTGTATTTCCTTGATGCGTTGAGCTCCTCAAAACGGCAAATTCTCACGCTGTTGATTGATGTCAATTTGCAGGCAGAAGAGGAACCGAAGTTCCCAGATGACAACCCCAGCATGGTGTACCTTAGAAAGTATGGCCGGGTAAGTCTTCTGGACAGAGTTTCTTCGTCGGTCGCTGTCATGTGACGTAGCCTCACATCAAGGCATGTGACGCTCCATCCCCATGTAGTTGTGTTTATGAATTTTTCCCCTTTGCCACTATGAAAAGGAAGAATATTCGTGTGGCTTGACTAGGGGTAGGGGGCCCTTTTTCCCCCCCCAAAATTAATTTGTGAGTATGACCGGAAAAGGGAAAACAAACGGGTCTTTGGGTGAAAGTGACCACTGAGGGGAATATTTTAAAAAAGGGGGGGTGGGTGCTGGTCTGGGGTTTTGGAACACTGAGTAGGGGGGGGCCACTAACTAGGAGGAGGGGGGAAAAAAATCATTTTTAAAAAAAACCCCAGGGGATGGCCTAGAGACCCCAAAAACCTTTTCGGGAACTTTGGGTTTCCTCGCTGCTAAACCATTTCATTACCGGGGTGACCCGATAGAAAATTTGGGGGAAAAGTACGGGGGAAAATTTTAAAGAAAAGAAAAAGAAAGAATTCATAGGTTAAAATTAAGAAGGTTATTACAGGGAACCTTTTTGGGTTTTTTTCACCCCTTCCCCTTTTTAAAAACCCTTCCCCCTTTTCACCCAAAAACCCTTTCCCCCCGGAGGGGGTTTGGGAAGAGGGCCATGGTGTGGGGAACACACGGGTTAGGCAGCCCCAGGAATTAAGGACCCAGGGAGAGGAGCCCCGGGAACTCGTTCCTCCCGGGGACAGGGGGAAACGAGGGAGAGGATTGGAACTCTCTCTCCAGTGACAAAAAGATTCGGGGGAAAGGGGAGTCAAAAAGTCTATCCCCAGACGGGAGAAATCGGGGGGGGCGAGATGATGTCTGAGAGAGACAGGGAATCCTGAAAGGATGAGGGGGGGAGTCGTAATTGGGGATGCGGGCCCATCCCCTCAAGGAGTGAGAGAATATTTATTTCCGGTCGGGTTTTGGGGGCCAATGTTGTGTAAAGGGCCGTGATTTATGAAGTCTTGAGGGGTTTTATTTTGGGGCCTCCCCATTTGGAAAGGAAGCTACATGAAATAAAATCTGTTTATTAAATTTTATTTTTAAGTGTTTTCCGCCGGGAGAGGGGGAAAGAAAAAAAATTGGGTTAGGGGGGTTTTTTGGGGGGGGGAAGGGGGTTTGGTGGTTGCGTATGGAGTAAAATGCTGTCATGAATGCCTGTGCAAAAGGGGACAGTGTGAAAGTGGTGACCCCGACCCCCGGGTTTAAACCGACGAGCTGCCGTTTTTTTTTCCCCAAAAAAAAAAAAAAGAAAGATTTCTTTTTGGGTCCCTTTCCCGGGGGGAAGGATTTCTATTTGGGGCCCTTTGGGGGGTTTAAAAAAAAAAAAAAAAGATTTCTTTTTGGCCCCTAAAGGGGTTTGAGGAAGAAAAAAAAAAGGAAAGATTTTCTTTTTGGGGGTACCCTCAAGGGGTTGAGGGAAGGAAAAAAAAAAAAAGGGGAAAGGGTTTAATTATTTATTGTGAAAAATTTTTGGGAAATTTTTTTTTTTTCTATTTCTTGGTGTTTTAAGGGGGGTTGGGGATTTTTTTTGGGGGGGGGTTTGCCTACCCTTAAAGGTTTTTTTTTTGGTAGGTTTTCCCTTTTTTGGCCCCTTTTCCCCCCCTCAGGCCCGGGATAGCCTAAAACCCCCTTTCTCGTACCTGGCACAAGGGGGGCAGGGCTTGAGGAGTCGCGGTCCTTCCCCTAATATTAGATTTTTTGCCCCCTTTCCCCCGGGGAATGATAGCCCCAACCTCTTCCGCTTTTATGCAGGGGGGCAGGGCCCGTTGGGGAGTGGGTAGCCCTTTCCCCTTCTCGAAAATACTATTTCTTTCCCCTTCCAAATTGTTTCATTTTTTTTTTTTCCCCCTTCCCCTCGAGTGGGGGGATCAGCTTCACCCCCTCACGCAAATAGTGTAGGTGGTGGGGGTTGATTACCGCTCACCCAAAAAAACTTTTTTTACCCTTTTGTTATTTTTTTTTTTGTGTGTGGTGCGAGATTTCCTTTGATTTTGGGGGGGGGGGAATGTCTTTTATTAATGTTTTTTTTCTTTTTTGCTTTAATTGTTTGTAGTGTTGGGGAAAATTGTGGTGTTTTGTTTTTCCCCTTCCCCGTTTCCCCGGGAGACGTGACCATTTGGGTGCGGCCCTGAGGGCTTCTTTTGGGTTCGGGTTTTTCCTTCTCACTTTTTCCCGATCCTGTTTTATTTTTCATTTCCTTTTCACCCCCTTTTTAAAACCCTCGAAAACCCTTTCCCTTCCCCCAATAGGCCCTATCTATTTTTTTAAATTTTCCCCTTTTTTAGGTGGTTTTTCCGCTGGGTTTGGGGTTTTTTTCCCCCTCTTTTTAATTTTTTGGGGTGTTTCCTTTTTTTTTTTGTAAATTTATTTTTTTTTTTTTGTATAAGGCGGTACATTTTTTTTTGAAAAATTTATTTGAAATTAAGTAAAAAAAAAGACTGAAACCCAAAACATTTAAGAACAAAAAACTTTGTAAAAATTTTTTTTCAGAAAATTTTTATTGTGTTTTTTTTTTTTTAGGAAAAAACAGTTTTGGGCATTGAACTTATTTTTTTTTTAAATTAAAATGTCACGCCCGGGCCCCCCCTGGGGGTCTGCCCTAAACAGGATCGGTTAGGGGGGGAGTGAAGGGGGTGACTGACCTCACACCCCCCGAAAAGGACCACACAATAAAGATTACGATACAAACCCCCCCTTTTTTTCACAAAAACCCCAATCGCAAATAAATTTTAACACCGCACCATTGCACTATCCCCTCCCCATTCCCCCACACTTTAAAAATGCACATCACAATAAAGGGGCGTTTCACCAAAAGGGACGTACACAATCAAAACCAACAACATTAAATCACATAAAACATATACAAAATTATAAAAAAAACATTTCCAGCATCCACCCCTTTCCCCACACCATGGGTGCCTCCGCACCCCTCCTCTGTCAAGTCTACTGGGAGCACCCGGTCGCACAAAGGTGCCCGAACCAGGGCCCTTTTAAAGGGAGTCGCTCAAACCCGGACCCCCCGGGAACACAAGCAGGCAGTAAAGACGGTCCCGGGGGGGGGGGGGGGGGGGGGGGGGGGGGGGGGGGGGGGGGGGGGGGGGGGGGGGGGGGGGGGGGGGAAACGTGGCGTTTTTTAATGGGGGTTTGGGAAAACGGGGATCGGGCCCGGCCCGGGCAACCCGGGCCCGGGCTTTTTCCCATTTTTTTCCGCGGTCCCGACCAGAACGTGGCCTCAACCAGCCCGTGGCACCATCCGGGCCGGGGGTCCCACCAAGGTGGCCTCAACCAGACGTGGCACCATCCACCCCGCGGCCCCACCCGGGCGGGGGCCCCCAAACCAGCACGTGGCACCAACCTTTTCCGGATTTCCAGGTAAAGCCCCCGGGGGGGGGGGGGGGGGAAACGTACCCGGGGGAGGAGAAAAGGAAAGGGGGAAGGAAAGGGAAAAAGGGGTACGGAAACCCCGCCGTCAGTACAGTCTGCCCCATCTTTTAAAAACCCTAAAAAGCCACTCCATGAGGGGCGAGGGGGTCACTAAATAAAACCAAACCCAACCCCAGTCAACCCAGCCTGGGCAAAAACACAGTAAACCAATCAAACCCGGGGGAAGGGGTCATTAGAGTCTTCTCACACGAAACAGGTTTAAAAAACTGCATTAAAATTTTCAGGTATAAAAAAAATAGGGAAACATCTTTTATCCTTCTCTCACTCATGCTTTAAAATTTTAATTCCTTAGGAAATAAAACAAACACAGCGACCATCGCTTTATAAAAAGCCCCCCCATTTGCAAATAATAATTCAATGGCATAATTACACACTTTATAGCCAAATTTCAAAAAACCAAAAACTCCAACCACGCATCCGGCGACAAAATCATGCGTACGCACGCTCGCGAAATAAAAAACCCTTCCCTTGCCACCCCAAAAAGGGCGGTGGCCCCAAGAATAAGAGGGCCCGGGGAATTTGCGGGGCGGACGAGCGGACCAAGCAAGTACTAAAACCCGGGAATCCCAGGTTTCTTTTTCCCAACCCCACCCACTACCGGGGATCACAAGGTGGGTAAACGGAGAAAAAATTTGGAAATAATTTAGAAAGGCCAGGTTTAAAGATTGAATTAACCAAGAAAAGGTCTCAAACAATAAATTCTTTTTTCAATTTGCAAACAAAAGAAAAGGGGGCCAAAAAAGAAGAAAAGCCGGGTAACAACAACCCAAAACCCAAAAAAAACCCAAAACCAAAGAAAATGATGCTTACCACTACCCGTGGGTGACCCAGAAAAGGGGGGGGTCAAAAGACTCTCTTGCCCCCTGTCCAGGCCGGGGGGGGCCGCAGGCGCAGGGCGGAAAAAAAAATTTTATGTCCCCCTCCCGGGCCCACTGAAGGAAATTGGGAAAAAACCGACGTACTTTCGATGATACGGTGAAGAAACCCAAATTGGGGCAGGGGGCTCCCAAGGACAACTTCCGCTCGGTGAAGAGTAACCCCCTCACGATGGCGGCCAACCCCTTCCCCGCTACGTCACAGAGTGAGCATACCTTTAAAAAAAAGGGAAAAGAAGCACGTGGAAGGGTAAAAAGACAGGCGAGGGCTGATAACAGCAAGTTCGAGAGAAAAACAAAGCCAAAAAACCCCAAATTGAGCTGAACTCACAAACCCCAAAGGGGCAACCGCCCCCACAAGCCCCATTAAGGGGCGGGTACACGACAAAAAGCAAAAAGACAATAAATAAATGAGTAATTCCGCCACCCCAAAAGGGTCCAAAAAGTCGTAGGCCCGTGACAAAAATCGTGCCAAAACCCCCCCTTTTAAAAGCCCCTGTTTCTCTGGTAAAAGGCTCCTTTGAAACCCTTTACGCATGGGGCAAAAACCCCAAAAAAATGGGAAACCCAAACCCCAAATTTCTGGGGTTTGACAGAGTACCCATAAATCCAAAACAAAAATTCCCCGATAAATCACACAGGGAAAAAACATAATTACATTTTTCAAACAACTAACAAACCCCTTTCCCAAACCCGAAAAATAAAAATCCGAACCCTTGGGATTCATACCCTTTTAACCCTCCTGTGTGAAAAAAAAAAGGGGGCCCCCTACCCCCTGATACAAAACACCAAAAAAGGGGGGATAACCCTGGTTTAGGGGAAAATGTCCCTCTGAAATGATTTTCCAATGTGCTGACTACGGAGCTCGGCTAAAATAGTCAGCATCGTATTACAGGGAAACCCCTTTATAGGGCGGAAAAATGGGAAAGCACAACTCTTTCAGTTTTCCCCTGGCCCCAACTCATGAGTGCCCACGCTGGCCGGATCCGGGCCAGGGACGGGAAGGTGGGGATCGCTCTCCAGTACAAAACCCCCGGCCGGACTTTTTTTCCTGGGGGACGCCAGTGCGCGTTTCCCAAACTGCCTGAAGCTTCAGCAACAGTGGGGGGATCGATAGTTTCCCAAAGGGGGGAAAAGGGGCCCCCGGGTTTTCGAAATTGCAGATTTTCCACTAAAAGGAGTTTTAGCGGTGACCGCGATCGGATGGGGGATTAAAAGGGCCCAAAACCAAGGGGGCGGGCCCCCCCCCTTGCTGAATGGCTCCCCAACCCGGGCCTGGGCCCCAGGGGAAAACGCTTTTAAACGGGGGCCCTTTGGGGGTTGTCCATTTGGGAGACATCGCAACTGGGGGGGGGGTTTTCTGCCCAAAACCCGTGGAGTTTTATCCCCGGCCCAAAAAAAGTCCTGTCTGACTCGTCGGGGGTCCGGGTTGGGGAAACCCATTTTTACCTGCCATGGGGGAATCGGGGGGCCGGGAACCGATTTTTCTCAAGCTTTGGGGAACAAAAAAGCTGCTTTGGCCCCAACGATCGGCCCGAGTGAAAACCCTAAGAGGATCCCCCCTTTTGGGGGCTTGGGAAGGGTCACCTTGGCGTGTTGGGGGGACTGAGCGGGACGACCCACCAGTTGGGCGCAGGCGTTGGACATCAGAGTCCCCGGCCCCGAAAACGAACAATGGGAAACAGGAAACGGCACTTCCCCCAAAGGGCCCTCGTCAGAGATCGGCTGGAAAAAACGGGGCGCAACCTCTGTTCCTTTCCCCTTTTTAGCTTTGGCGCGTGTGGTAACTTCCCCCACACGCCCGTCAGGGAGATCCGTAGACCCCGGACTGACCCGCGTCCCCTCAGCAAAGGTTTATAGTATTCCCCTGATAAGGGAATACAGAGGTCAACCCCCACCGGGGATGGCCCATACTTCGCCACAGAAGTAGGGGTGGAGGAAAGAAAAATACTGAAGGCCCGGTGGAGGAAAACCCGCCTCCAACCCGTACACCTCGTAAATGGCGCCCCCCCCGGGGGCCCCAGGGGAAAAATAATCCCTTTTCCAAAAAAGAGTGTTGATGCTCCCCAGTCCCTGATGGTGTCGACCAAGGGTGAACCAACAACAGAAAGAAACACTGGACACTCTGTACCACCAGAAGCTTGGATGGACCCCACGTTAGCCGAGGCGCGAGGATGCTGGAAAGGACTAGCCCCATGACTACCAGCGGCTTTAGGGCAATCTTTCCTGATGTGGCCAGGACGACCACCAAAGAAAACAAAACGGGGTGCTGAAATCCCCGATGAACTGCCTGCCTTGTTCACCTCGCTAGCGTTGTCGGCGCCTTATTGCCACTAAACCTGTGGAGGGCTTCCTCTCCGTATCTGGGCGATGCCCATAAGCCCTGCGAGCTTCAGCAAACACCTCAGCGGTATGAATCGCAGCCGCGAAATCCTGAGGTGCTGTCTCGCCTATCCGGATCCTCAACTCTGGGGACACAGTGTTGGTGAGCTGTTCAATGAGGATCAGATCCTCCAGCTCCACTTGGCCAACTGACGCCAGTACCCTAGCGTTTTGCGCAGCCTATCACCAAACTGCACGAAGGTCTCGTCGTTATTCTTCTTCATGGACCTGAACTTCCTCCTGTACGTCTCTGGGGTAAGGTGGAAACGCTTACGCAGAGCCAACTGCATGTCTGCATAAGACGCGCCTTCATTTAGAGTGAGCACACATCCCTTGCAGCACCAGATAATCCAGAAAAAAGGTGCATAGCCTTTTGTTCCTCAGACAATTGGTATGAACTAGCAACCTTGTCAAAATGCTCTAGGAACATATCAATGTCCTCACTAGGTCTGAACTCTGGAAGCTTTAACTTTGGGCCTCTAACTCTATCCTGCCTGTGATTAACCCCCTGATTTACAGATGCGGGAGGACCGCGAAAGAAGTTGTTCCATCTCCTCCCTAACCAGTAGCCTCCCACCTGTCGGTTCTGGCTCTTCCTACGGAGCAGCCCTCCTCCTCTCTCGCTGTGGCTTCCTGTCTAGCAGCCTCCTCTCTGCGCAGAATAGCCTCTTCCCTATGCAGAATTTCCTGTCTGTCAGTCTCCTCTCTGCGCAGAGCCTCCATCCTGTCTAGCTCTTCCCTACGGAGCCTTGCCTCTTCCCTACGCAGAGGCTTCCTGCCTAGCAGCCTCTTCACTACGTAGGGCTTCCTGCCTGACAACCTCTTCCCTACGGAGGGCTTCCTGCCTAGCAGCCTCTCCTCGCTCCTTCCAGCTAGCAGTGCTTCCTGGCTGGTCACACTCTTCCACTACGGAGGGCCTCATCCTCCGTCGGTTCGCTCCAGAAGAAACTCAGGAGGAGGTGTGTCTGGGCGGGGTCACCACTCCGACACGGGAGGATGACCGTCTGACCCGTCCCTTGGGTTCGACTTTCCTAAGGAAGTCTTCCGGGGGCCATGGTCCTTCGAGGGAAGCCATGGAAGAGGAGAAGTCTCGGTCTTGCGACCACGACACAGTTGCTTCGCTATACTCGACGCTTCCGAGCGGAAGTGCGTCGGGGTACTCAAGGAGGACCCCCAGGAAGAGGTAGTTAAAAGTACTCACTGCGACTTCTCACCAGCACGGAATAAGTAGAGAGTTACGTAGTCGAAAATTATGGTTACTAATAGAGGGGATTAACATTTTGAATACCTTTTCTTCGACGCACGGTCGCCA
>JAFLJL010002643.1:0-5000 GCA_018398815.1 Conus ventricosus
GATAACACGCTATTTGGACAACACACTGACACAGATTCGACGACACTAACTGATTCGATAAGTGCCCATGACCTCCAATTGAGAGGGGCCGTTATACCAACACTGACAGAGAAAACAGATTATGCACGACATACCACGTCGTTGAGGACGAACTACATTTTCTCGATGACTGCAAATTATTTGACCAACAACGTTATGACCTGATGACGAGGATAATAAAAACTGATTTTCCACCACAGACTTTTTTTTGACTTTGACTTTGACTTGATCCCTTAGACGTCGGTCCGTGGGGGCACCCCTGAAGCAGTGACAACCATCCTTCTCCATTCCTCTCTGTTCTCTGCCCTCCGTAATGTATTTCTCAGCCGCAGGCCTGTCCACTCCGTGATGTTATCCTCCCATCTTTTCCTTTGTCGACCTCTTCGCCTTTGTCCTGGTACTGTGCCCTGCATGACTGTCTTGGCAAGGCCTGTTGATCGTATGATGTGTCCATACCATTTCAATTTGCGTCTTTTTACTGAGGTTAGGAGATCGACATATGGACCAATTTCATTCTCGATGCGCTTTTTAACTTCCACATTGCTGATGTGATCTCTGTATGAGATGCCAAGGAGTCGTCTGAAGCACCTCATTTCCATTGTTTGGATCTTTTTCTCAAGGTCTGATTTCAACGTCCATGACTCACAAGCATATAAGAATATCGCCATGACTAAGGATCGCATCAGTCTAATCTTTGAGCTGATGGAGATGTTTTTGTTTCTCCAAAGAGGCGTTAGCTTAGATAGCGTGGCTGTGGTCTGAGCGACTCTTGAGATGATTTCAGGTCTTGATCCTTCATCTGAGATTGTTGCCCCCAAGTACTTAAATGGGGGTATAATGGGGCTCTGGGAGGGGACGTACCCTTTGATGCTTGGCTGCTGCATCCTGCATATTGCATGTGGGATGGACGGGCTCATTGGATCTCCTCTCACCTCCTAAACTCTCACATGTGGCTCCAAGCGCCATACCCCGGGACCTTGCCTCAGCAGGCATGCCAAACCATGTGAGGGGGTAATGTTAACATGGCATTACTGGGCGTAACCTCAAGTAGTAGGCGACCGGCCAAGGCGGATAAAGTTCCAAGATGAACCCAACGGCTACATGTCCAAGACCAAGGCGAGCCACCGTGAAGGAGGATATCGGCTGTGGTCTGGCATGGAGAGGGATGGGCTCCGCCATGCGTCACTGCCCAAGACACACCCATGAGAATGACAGCCAAAGATGACTCCATACCGGCTCGGTCGTCGCCCGGGACAACAAGGACCGCCTCTTCCGTCGACGGTCATCAGGGCGGAAGTGGAAAATATGCTACTGGTGGACCAAAAAGCATCCGTACCAGGGATAACATCGTAATCGGCACATGGAATGTCAACACACTTAATGGCGCTGGAAGACTGGAACAACTGGAACATGAAATGAAGAGATATCGTTGGAATATCCTAGGGTTGTGCGAAGTACGCTGGAAAAATTTCGGAGAGATAAACACCCCAGAAGGCCACAAATTCTACTACAGTGGCAGGGAAGATTATCACGAACACGGGGTAGGGTTTCTAGTCAACAAGAACACAAGCAATAGTGTAATGGCTTGCAGACCGGTCTCAAGTCGAATCATGACCTTACGTCTGAGGGCAAAACCATTCAACATCACCATCCTACAGGGTTATGCCCCACATTCGGCTAAAAGCGACGAAGAAGTCGAAGAATTCTATGGCCAGGTACAGGAAGCGCTCGACGAAATACCCAAAAAAGATATCATAGTGGTACAAGGTGACTGGAATGCTAAGATCGGAAAAGACTCGTGCAAAGACTGGAAAGACACATGTGGACCCTATTGTAACACCCTAACAAATGAGAGAGGACTGAGACTCCTGGAATTTGCAAAGTCAAACAACCTGAAGATAACGAACACCTTCGGTCCACACAAGATGTCCAGGAGAATAACATGGCATAGTCCTGGAGGATTGTATCACAATCAAATCGATTACATCATGGTAAAACAACGCTTTCAATCGAGTGTCAACATTGCCAGAACCAGAAGCTTCCCTGGAGCAGACATTGGAAGCGACCACGAAATGGTCCTCATGACATTCGCACTCCGCCTCAAAAACAACAAAAAGAAAGGAAACATCAGGCTAAAGTTCAATCTGGAGAAGCTAAAAGACCCTAACATAAAGGAAGCATTTCAAGCAAATATTGGAGGAAAATTTGCACCTCTACTTGTCCTGGCAAACGAAGACATCAACATAGAATCCTTCACCGACTCCTTCAACAAAGCTGTCACAGAAACAGCAGCAGAAGTGCTTGGCAAACATCGGCCGAAGAAGAATCCATGGGTCACCGACGAAATTCTGGAACTTTGTGACAAACGTCGGGAATTGAAAACAAAAAGAACAACCCAGAAGGAAAAAGAGAGTACAATGATGCTAACAAGAAGGTTAAAACTGAGATGAAGGCAGCAATGGAAACTTGGATTGACAACCAATGCCAAGAGATTGATAATAATCTGAAAAACAACAACAGCAAAGCAGCCTACAAAATTGTCAAGGACCTAACGGGAAAGAAGCAAGCCAAGACAGCAACGATCCATGACAAAAACGGTAAATGTCTCAACGATGATGAAAAGATACTACAACGATGGACAGAATACTGTTCTGAGCTTTACTCGCACAACGCTGAGGGAAATCCATCAATCCTTGTCGCGCTGGAACCAACAAATAACAGTAAGGATAATATAACACGTGATGAAATCATTAGAGCCTTATCAAGAATTATTACCGATGCGCTAGAAGACCATGAAGGAACCGTAAATATTGGAGGCAGAACCATCACCAACCTCCGTTTTGCCGACGACATATACTGAGAGGCAAAGAAAACGCAATTCCATTGTCAACTGACAATTTTATTGAAATGAAACAAACACACATCAAAGCAAATACGTGTGACAAAAGTGCGACCACTGTACATTAGTTTGCCCATAACAGGTGCACATTCGCCTGAAGTGAAGCCCATTTAGGCGCGACAGAAGGAATACACTGTCAATATCTGGTGTGTCCCCCTTGAGCGCGAACGCAAGCTTGCAAACGTCGGGGCATTGAAGCGCACAAACGACGGATGATACGGATCGGTATCACGTTCCAGTGATGCTGCAATGCTTGGGTGAGCTCAGCAACGGTAGTTGGGGGATTCTGCTGACCTTGCACACGTCGTCCAAGTTCGTCCCACAAATGTTCAATGGGATTCATGTCTGGGGACACGGAGGGCCACTGCATGACATCCACATTGCTGTCCCGAAGGAAATTTCGTGTGAGAACGGCTGTGTGGGGTCGAGCATTGTCCTGCTGAAACACTAGTCTGTTGCCACCATGCTGTCTCCAGAGAGGAAGAAGAACTGGCTCAAGAACAGTGTCAATATAACGCCTTGCCGTCAAGTTGCCTGGCACAAACAAGCTCCGATCAAAATTGAGCATTTATGGCACCCCAGACCATTACCCCTCCACCCCCATAACGATCTCGCTCAATGACACAGGGTTGCGCAAAACGTTCACCCTGACGTCGATACACACGATCACGGCCATCCGGGAAAGAGACATTGAACCGGGATTCATCCGAAAAAACAACATTCCCCCAAACCCTGTTCCCCAGAAAGCCACCTGCGGCAGCCCATCGCTGGCGTGCTAGTCGATGGCGATGGGTTAAGATTTGACCTTGGTATGGTCGACGTGCCCGTAGCCCTGCTGCTGCCAGACGCCGACGCACGGTACGGCTGCTGATTGGTCTTTCTCTAGTGCCAATAGTGTTGCGGGATGTTTGTGCAGCTGGCTGGAAACGATTCCGGAGGTGCTGCGTGACAATGTAGCGGTCCTGTCGTGCCGTCGTCACACGTTGGACGCCTGGGCGTGGACGGTCGTTTACACTTCCAGTGTTTTGGTGCCGAGTCGCAAGACGGGTTATGGTTGATGGGTGTACATTGAAATGTTGTGCGGCGCTGATGTGAGCAGTGCCTGCCCTCAGCATGCCAATGGCTTGATTTCTCTGGTCTGTAGTTAACCGCGGCATGGTGCGTAGGAGTGTCAGTAAAACGCCAATGTGTGTTTTTATAGGGGACAGTCATGGGCTGTTTGCATGCAATCACAGTATGCCTGTATTGCACGTGTTTTGCAGTTATCAGTAAAAGATGTGTTGGAGTGGTTTACTCATGACGTCATGAACCCAACTGTGCCTGTCAATACAGATCGTCGCAATACAACATACGCGTGCTAGGTTGCATGCCTCGTGCATAATTCACATTATTTTGGCTGAGGTGACATTTTTCGGGGACGAAATGGGGATTGCGTTTTCATTGCCTCTCAGTATAGATGGACTAGCTGGAAACGAACAAGAGCTAGTGCACCTGATCAACAGACTGTTCTGAGCTTTACTCGCACAACGCTGAGGGAAATCCATCAATCCTTGTCGCGCCGGAACCAACAAATAACAGTAAGGATAATATAACACGTGATGAAACACCTCTGCTGATTATGGCATGGAAATAAGTGCGGAAAAGACAAAGGTCATGACTAACAACCCAATCGGCTTTACCCAAGACATAACCATCAACAGCAAAAAAAAGCTTGAGCCACCACAGACTAACATAACAAAACCCTCGGAGCTTATGTTATTGGACTGCTTCCAACCTGTACTTGCCCAGTATATCCTGTTGTGTTTTTCTCTTCGGAGACAGAAAATTTAATCAGAGTCTGATACACACTGTGCTTTTCTTTCTGCTACTAATGATGTTATATTGCAAGATGTGACAACGCTAGGATTAGTTTAGTTTAGTTGAATGTCTGAACTTGATCATCTGTGCCCCACAAAACCTCTGGTTTTCATATGGCAATAAAATATGTTCTTGTTCTTGTTCTTGTTCTTGTTCACACACACACACACACACACACACACACACACACACACACACACACACA
>JAFLJL010002643.1:10000-15000 GCA_018398815.1 Conus ventricosus
TGACCTTCCCCTTTGTTGACGTCACATTTCAGCCCTTTGCACTCATTCCTGACTATATCTATGCGCCAGGGGGTCTTCAAAATAGTCCACATTCCTTTGATTTTAATCTGTCTGCTTGGAACCACCTGGCTTGTCCCTTGATGGCCATATTAAAGAAAATGAGGAGGATCAACTTTCAGACACAACAAAAATTCTCAAAAACAATCTAATTGCGCCAGTCTATAAATACTCGACTCCTTAAGCAAGGCCTTGGCGCATTAATTTTCGGCGTGCAGCCAGAAAGCTGGGAAAGGAAGGGAGAGAGCGAGGGACTCAAACCAGAGATTTCGGATTTCTGTCTCATTTTGTCGCTGCAATGAAGATTGGTATTGTCCGATATTTGTCACTTTTACCATTTCATCCCGTTTCTACAGAGAGGTTTTATCATTGTCTGATATGTCATTGTCTGATGGGTTCAACTTTTACCCTTTCATCTTGTTTCTACAGAGAGGTTTTATTATTGTCTGGTATTTCATTGTCTGAGGTTTTAACTTTCCCCTTCATCTCGTTTCTACAGTGCCAGATATCTTTAACATTCCCTTTTGGTTTGTTTCTACATTTTTCTTAAAACCTTGTTTCTACAGAGAATTCAGTGTTGTTCGACATTTTTAAAATTTTCTTTCATATTGTTTCTACAGAGAAAACTATAATCATCTGATGTTTCAAATTCCCTTTCATATTGTTTCTACAGAGAAGATAGTTATTGCCCGATGTTTTCAACATTCCCTTTCATTTCATTTCTACAGAGAAGATTATTATTGCCCGATGTTTTCAACATTCCCTTTCATTTCCTTTCTACTGAGAAGATTATTATTGCCCGATGTTTTCAACATTCCCTTTCATTTCCTTTCTACAGAGAAGATTATTATTGCCCGATGTTTTCAACATTCCCTTTCATTTCCTTTCTACAGAGAAGATTATTATTGCCCGATGTTTTCAACATTCCCTTTCATTTCCTTTCTACAGAGATTTATCCCCGTTCATCATGTTTCTACAAAGAGGATTATTGTTGTTCGATATTTTCTTTCAACATTTTCTTTCATCTTCTTTCTACGAGATTATTCTTGTTCGGTTGTTTCTTACGTACCCTTTCATCTTTTTTTCTGCCAATACAGTTTTCTTGTCCGATATTTTAAACATTTTCTTTCATCTTGTTTCTACAATGAAGATCATTATTATCCGATGTTCTTAACATTCTCTTTCATCTTGTTTCTGTAATGAAGATCAATATTGTCCGATCTTTTCAACATTCCCTTTCATTTTGTTTCTGCAAAGAAAATTATGAATGACCAATGTTTTTACCATTTTTCTTTTCCTACAAAGCGGATTATAATAATTGTCTGACTTTCAACATTTTGTTTTATCTTATTTCTACAGACTATTATTGCTCGACTTTTTATTCTAACGTTCCTTTCTATCTTGTTTCTGCAGATATGACTTTTATTGTCCGATGTTTGTAACCTCCACTTTCATCTTGTTTCTGCAGAAATGACTTTTATTGTCCGATGTTTGTAGGCCCCTAACCTCCACTTTCATCTTGTTTCTGCAGAAATGACTTTTATTGTCTGATGTTTGTAACCTCGACTTTCTTCTTGTTTCTACGTAGAGGATTAATACCATTTCGATGTTTTTAACATTCCCTTTCATTTTGTTTTACATGAAGATTATTATTGTCCGATATTTTCAACATTCACTTTCAATTTGTTTCCATAGAAAAGATAATAATTTTCTGATGTTTTTGTACTTACTTTCATCTTTTAGAAAGAGAGGGGGTTAGTTACCACCAAGGACATAGACAAACAAAACACAGGACAAGACACAATGCATTTCGACCTCTTGGGCAAAAACAACATTTAACATTTAGGGCAGTACGAACACAGAACGCAGAGTTACTTATCTTTCCATGTGTTCGTGCCGAATAAAATGGCCGCCAGACGGAAACAACAGAGAGGATTATGGGAGAGGAAATGGGGAGGGGGTGAGTGAAACAATAGGGTTTGTAGCTTGTGTAGCTGGTTTAGTGGGGTGGTATGATATATACTGACTTCCATAAAAAACGCGAAAGCAAAACAAGCTGAAGGTTAGGGGCGAATTTTATTGGTCACAATTGTACAGAGTGGAAGCGAGAATTCAACGTGATTTGATTCATTACACCGGTAATGTGTGAAAATGTCATCAGCAATATGTCTTTGTGTGGAAAATCCAAGGTCACGTGACAAACCAGCTGGAAGTCCTGATACCGTGTGTGGCCACCATTTGCATGGACAACTGCTTGACACCTGCGGCTCATTGAGTGGACCAGGTGGTTGATGCGTCCCCTTGGCACACCAGCCCACACATGGACGATGGCCTGGTGAAGTTGAGCCGCTGTTGCTGGTCGTGGACGCAGGAGGTCCAACCGTCTGCCAAGTTCATCCCAAAAATGTTCTATTGGGTTTAAATCGGGACTGAGGGCTGGCCAGGGCAGCACATTGACGTTGTTATGCTGAAGAAATTGCTGGGTGGCCCTGGCTGTGTGTGGTCTTGCATTGTCCTGTTGGAATGTCCAGTTTGGGTGTTGCGCAAAAAAAGGAACAACATGGGGTCTGAGCACCTGGTGGATGTAGCGCTGTGCATTGACACCCTGTCCGCGACCAGGACCAATGTTCTGAAAGATGACTGGTCCTATGGCGTGGTTAATGCCAATTGCACCCCATATCATAACGTTCGGGCCTCCCCAGGGGTTCCGCTCTACCACACAGGAGTCAGCATAGCGTTCACCAGGTCGACGCCATATTCTGACACGACCGTCAGCCATGTCAATACAAAAACGGCTCTCATCTGAGAACAGTATGCGTCCCCACTGCTGCCTGCGCCAGTTGATTCGGGCTTGTGCCCACTGCAGCCTGTCCTGCCGGTGTCTTGGTGTCAGTACCGGACCTCTGTGAGGACGCCTACATGCCAGCCAGTTCTCCTGAAGACGCCGCCGCACAGTGTTGAGGCTGATTCGTTGCTGGAGATTCCCAGGCACCTGTCGAGCAGTGTTAGCGGCTGTTTGCCGCCTGTCCCGCAGATGGGTTCGAACAAAATGGCGATCCTCTCTTGGTGTGGTGACCCGACGACGGCCTGGCCGGGACGATCATCAGTGGTACCAGTGACTCGCATGCGGTGCTGCAGACGATAGATGGTTGAGATGTGGACGTTAAAGATGTTGGCGACCTGCCTGGCATCCACACCAGCCTCCAGATGGCCTAGGGCACGATTGCGTTCCTCTGCTCGTAGTCGTGGCATCTCTGTAGCGCTCAGACGGCAAGTCGTTATCTGAACCTTGTAGCGCGGCTTTATAAAGGCTGCATGCCTGCGTACTTGTCGCTGGTTAACTTTGCTCTGCATGGTGTGCACGTGCCTCACATGCAGCAACCAGTTTGCCATTTTGTTGACCCTCCAATGCCGGGAATGATGTGTTGCTCACACAATTTTTTCACTGCACGTGAGTCTTGGACCCAAAGAACTTGCCACAATGGTTCAATATTGTATATTCACCCCTTTTCACCCGAAAAATAGCCTTTCAATTTTTCGCGTTTTTTATGGAAGTCAGTATATTTGTGACGGTAGTGGTTATGGTGGATTGATAATAGTGCTTAGCGTGTGTGTGTATGGGGGTGGGGGGGGGAGAAGAAAAAAATCTTGTTTCTACAGAGAGGATTGTTATTATCCGAAGTTTAATTGTCCCTTTCATTTTTTTCTACGGAGAAAGTTATTATTGTCCTTTTTTTTCAACCTTCCGTTTTATCTTGTTTCTACGAAGAGGATTATTTTCGTCCACTATTTTCAACAATACCTTGCATCTTGTTTTTAGACAGTTTATAATTGTCCGACATTTTCAAAATTCTCTTTCAGCTTGTTTCTACCAACAACAAAAAAGATGATTAGTGTCCGTCATTTTCCAGATTTTCTCTCATCTGCTTTCGACAGAGAAGATTATGATTGTCCAGTAGTGTTAGCATACTCTTTCATTTCGTTTCTGCAGATTACAATTTTTGTTCTCCGATGTTTTTGATTCCCTCTTCCGTCTCACTTCTGCAAAGAGGATTACTATTGTCCTGATGGTTTTTACCTTCCCTCTCATTTTGTTTCCACGAAAAGGATAGTTATTGTCCAAGATTTTTAGCTTTCTATTTCAACTTGTATTTACAGAGAAGATTACCATTATCCGATATTTTTTATTTCCGGTTTCTTTTCATCTAGTTTCCACAGGTACAGGCCACGCGCCATAGTCAGGAATCTGCACTGAAACACTACATGATCCATGCAAACGTTTTGAGGCCTACCATAAATTTGAGCCTGTATTTGATATTAAACTGAGAATTGATTCAAAGAACAACTCCCCACCAATCAATTCTTTTGTTTTGTGGGGATTTTCACCGATGAATTTACAACAACAACAAAACGATCTTCAAACACATTACCTTCCCCTTAATTGACGTTACATTTCAGGCCATCGCATTCACCCGTGACCTTATCTTTGCGCCAGGTGGAAGCCTCCAAATAGCCCCGTTCCTTTGTGTTTAATCTGTCTGCTTGGAACCACCTGGCTTGTACCTTGATGGCCATAGGAAAGATGATTAGGAGAATCGACTTTCAGACACAATAATGACGATTGTCTCATGATGATCAATGGTGGGAGTGAGGCTGTGACGCACACTTGGGGTCAGTTAGGGAACGTCACGGGCCGTTGTCCTGGGCAATGGGTTGGGGTTGACCTTTGTCCTGGGCAACAGGCTAGGGTTGGCCTTTGTCCTGGGCAACAGGTAAGGGTTGACCTTTGTCCTGGGCAACAGGCTAGGGTTGGCCTTTGTCCTGGGCAACAGGTTAGAGTTGGCCTTTGTCCTGGGGCAACAGGTTAGGGTTGGCCTTTGTCCTGGGCAACAGGTTAGAGTTGGCCTTTGTCCTGGGCAACAGGTTAGGGTTGGCCTCTGTCC
>JAFLJL010002644.1:0-32707 GCA_018398815.1 Conus ventricosus
ACCGGGTTTATGTTGTGGGCCGTATGTGTCAGTCTGGGCCGAAGTGTAGCGAGTCGTGGTGAAACAACTGAGCCCAGTCAGAGTGACATTGATGTACTCGAGTTGGCATTATACTGCCATAATATGTCTGCTGCATTCTGTTGCTGTGGGTAGAATAAACAATGTGGTTGCTTTGTTTACATTGACAGGTATCAGTGTTGTGGAGCACAGTAAACAGCGCGGTACAATGACTGAAGAGGAAGTGTGTACATTACATTGGACATGTATCAGTGTTTGTGGAGCACAGTAAACAGTGCGGTACAATGACTGAAGAGGGAGGTGTGTACATTACATTGGACAGTGTATCAGTGTTTGTGGAGCACAGTAAACAGTGGGGTACAATGACTGAAGAGGGGGGTGTGTACATTACATTGGACAGTGAAATCAGTGTTTGTGGAGCACAGTAAACAGTGCGGTACAATGACTGAAGAGGGAGGGTGTTACAGCTGCTGTGACATGTCATGTCATCATGCCTTCCACGTGCCGGTGTTGACCTCCTTGTGTGCTGTCAACACTGTGCTGTGCTTGTGGTGTGTTCTGCTTAGTGACGATTGGAAAGAACCCAGGCCCTAACAGTCTGGAGAAGGTCAGTGTCACTCTGGACGAAACGGTAGTCAGCGGAAAGCTAGGAGCGATCG
Source organism: Conus ventricosus (assembly GCA_018398815.1). NCBI lineage: Eukaryota > Metazoa > Mollusca > Gastropoda > Neogastropoda > Conidae > Conus > Conus ventricosus. The sequence goes on from JAFLJL010002644.1 coordinate 678, forward strand.
CACCGGACATGGCAGAAAAAAATCGTGACCACCATTCACCAACAAATCCAGGAAAACAAGCAGCAGACAGTGGACATCAGAAATGATCTGTGTGCTATAAAAAAACTGAGCTACACCAGTGAAAGACAAGTGCGAGCAGATCAGCCAATGATGTGATGGCCTGGGGAAGGAAAACAGTCGACTGGCAACTTTTGTGGAGGACATGACAGTGCTGTTCTCTGACAGTGCCAGGGAAAGGAGGAGAACAAGGAAACTGTCCACAGCACTGGAGACACTGACTGAACAGATCAACTCGATGAATGCTGAAATGGACAGGTTGGAAAATTTCTCCAGACATGACAATCTTTGGATCTTAAGTATTCCACACAGCAGTGACCATGACGACTATGATGCGTGTGCCAGTGTTGTCAAAACCCACTCTGAACAGTGTGCCTGGACACAAGAAGTGGTGTGAGCAGGACATTTTCAGATTGCATCATGTTGGACAGGCAAGAGGCAACCAACCTAGGCTGATGGTAGTGAAATGCAGTCAGTGGAGGACAAGATGACAGTCCTCACTGACAGAGACTATCGAGCCAGTCTGCAGGAAAAGGAGTCCGAGTGGCCAGTGATCTGACCTGAAGACAGGCTGCCTCATGTCATGCAAAGAAGGAGGGCATGGCCGCCTACTTTGTCAAAGGAAGCTGACGTAGGTCACGGTGTGTCACGCCGTGGCGGCCTTGCTAACGCTGGTAGTGACACAAGTGCGAGGCGTGGCAGCTTGGAACGGATGCACTGGGAACCGTGGTGGTTCGAGCCGAAGGCGACAGCAAGCGCCGATACGTGGCTACCTTAGTGCTGGGTAGTGACAGGTCATTGCGTTCATGGGAGGTATCTATGGATTTATTCCCTGTTGATCTACTCACTGATGTCACCGCAAAATGAAAATCCTCTTAAGTCTATTCCCTGTCAGTATACGTGTTTTTTAAGTCTATTCCTTCAAAGTCTATTAGTAGACATTACAGTACCGCCAATAGATGACCTTTAAATCTACTCACGTACTGTTTAGTGTATTCCTTTAAAGCCGGTGGCATTTTAGTATTTAGTATAGCCGATTGGTTACCTTTGGTACTTTACTGCTACAAATAGTAAATAGGAAATTAAAACTATGATAATTACGAACCCGCTGTGTGCTATTACATATCAAAAATCGCACTTGGGCGGCTTTAAAATCCTGACATTATTAAGCTTTTCTTAGTCAAATTGTATTCATCTACCTCTCAGGCCTTTGACATGAATTCATCACATGAATACAACATAACTTAACTAGTGGTTTAGTAGCCAACTACCGCAATCAGCCGTTTTGTGACTGGGCCTGGGCCTTTTAAAAGAAAAACAAAATAACTGTGTCTGCTCCCTCTATGCTCTCTTTCCACTTGAAATTCCCGAGATTTTCTTAGTCGAATTGTACTCACCTCATCTCAGGCCTGTGACCTCACTCATCACATGAATACAACTTATCATTTCGCCCAGGCCTTTAAAAAATAAAAAAATTAAAACTGACTCCGGTTTATAATCCTGATGTTATCTAAGCTTTTTACTGCAATGAAGTCATGGCAGCCGAATTCATACTTACACCACGCGGAGAACGTTTCCTTGTTTTGGATAATTTTCCCAATATACTGTGAACAGGAAAGCGTCACACATACATTCTGGCGATGCATCAATAAAAAAACATGTTCAGCAACGGTTTTTGACAGTGAATGACATAATTGAGATTTCAAAAAGGACCAATGACATACATAACCACGAAACCCATGATGCAAAAATCAATTCTGATCGCAAAATAACCAATCTGAAAGTGCAGGTCAGGACGGAATCCATCAACCAGTGAAACGTTTGTACAGTGAAGCTTTCCAGAGCAAAGGTGAGGAGGAACTTGCTAATGCCACACCCAGCTTTGCAACTGTGAAAACCAGGCTATGCAATGAACGTCGGAAAATGATTCACCGTTGCCAACATCCCGAGCTAATCTTATCTTGGAAGTTCTTGGACAGAGACTATGAATGGATTTCCGTTTCTTTTGGCAGACCATGGGGTGGATGAAAAGATCTTGGTCTTCAGTACAGATGAAAACCTTGCAAAGTTAAGCTAGGGCCAGGAGTTGTTCATGAATGGAACCTTTTCTGTCGCTCCCAGCCTATTTGCACAAATGTACACATTGTGCATTTGGTTCCTTGGCAAATAATTCCTGTTGTGTTTGCACTTCTGCCCAATAGAAGTCGGGATACTTACAATCGGCTGTGTGACATTGTCTTGAGATTGTGCCAGGAAAGAGATCAGAGAACAGTAAAAGCAGATTCTGGCTCAGCCATCCCTCAACCAGTTTCGAATGGCTGACCCCAGAATCCGCATTTTACGGTTCTCTGACAAGTAAGACTTCAACAATGAATTAAAAATGATAATCCATCACACATTATCTTTCAATAACCAAAAAATAACGATATCTACAAACAAACATACTGTGTAGGATTATCCGTTTTCAATACTAATTTACTAAACTTTTCAGATTTCAGTTTTTGCTTAATCCTGTGTTTTTCTTGATCGTTTTCAATAACATCATTTTCACGCATATATTCATCAAATGCGTCTCTGTCTTTCATGTAAATAAAACTACAGTCTTTAGCTGTTCTCTAAAGTCTTTTAAAACCGAGTTATATTTCTGACATAAAATCCACAACACTTATCCCAGCAGTCTTCACTGAAAGCTAGTTTTGACAAAGTTTTTCTCTTTTTAACTATGTCTCTTTCTGCTGAACAGTCATCTATAATAAATAGTGTCTGCGTTCCCCTCAAACAGTCTATAAAAGTTTTCTAAACACTCACTCAATTATTGCTAGGATCAACTAAATATTGTTATCATCTATCCATATAAACCTTCTATTGTGATATGCTTTGTTCCATTTAAGTGTTGGGCAGAAAATCACAATATGATCAAAATTATAGCGATAAACTGTTTGTAACAGGTCGAGGATAAATATTTTTTCCCACAACCAGTCTGCCCACAAATCAATGAACAATGAGGGTTTTTGTCATAAAGTTTAACTGCTCCATAGTTTTATAACAGAATTTAATCTAATCCAGTTATTATGTTTATCATACTCTCTGTCAGAACTTGTTCAGTATAATAAAATCCTATAAGGCCTAAATGTGTAAGATTAATCCAATTTAGTCCTGTAAGATCGTTTCTATTTAGACTAATATCAATTTTGTCGCTGGTTGTTATGACCTTAATATCCTCACCGTTGTGAAGAATGACGATGGTAACTTTAAGACTGTCAACGTCTAAGTTTTGCCAGCTAATAAGAATTCCTTTCATAAGATTGTCACTAACTCCCACAGCTCCATTTCTTGCCTCATCTTTTAAGACAGAATGTCAAATATCATTGTGAACGTGTCTCCTAATTTCTTGCGTGGAAAGAACTGTAATTTTGTAGAAGCTTCCTTTAAAACCGTTTCTCTTCTGTGGAGGATGTACTGTTTATTCCCATACGGCGTTATTTCAATCTCTTTCCGACTATTGTCCTCTGGCATAAGACTTATATGTAAAGGGCCAGAGTTGAATGCTTTTCTGAAACTTTTTTGACGGTCAAAAAATGTAAATGGGCTTAAGAATTCAAATTTTATGTCCCATTCTAAATATGGTTCTAAGTGCCATTTGCTGTCAGGTTTTCGAACTATTTTATATTCATACTGGCCAGCATTATTTGCTTCTAGATTGCGTAGTTGTTCTAGTTTAGGAAACCCTTTGTTGTCAACAACCTCTTTGCGTTTATAATCACCATCTTTAGTGTAACTCAAAACCATACAAAGCGCCTATCTCACCATTCTGTTCAAAGTCCGCAACGTCTGCAAGGTCTTTTAATTCTAAAGTTATGCACCTCACAGGCGCTAAATGTAACTCCCGATTCTTCTGGCCCACGCGACATTATTTTTTAGTACAGTTTATTATTTTATTTCCAAAACAATGTGCAGGTTATCACATTTTACGACTTTCCCTGTTTTGTCTGTGATTTTATATTAAATGATCTGACCCTCCCACAAGCTAATTTTTTAAACTGTAAATTAGGGAATTGTATAATTTCATAATCGCAATATGCAGCTTTCCCTGATGGAAGAGCTCTTAGAACAGTTGAGGGCCTTCCATTATATAAGTTTTCATCAGTGCTCAGTTCATCCAAATGAACATAGAGTAATGAATGTAATGCAAGATCGAGCGGACTTTCCCCCTCATAAGTAGTTTTGCTGGTGTAACTCTAAATCTATGATTGTTAGCCGCAAAGCCCAACATTTTAGCTAGCTCTTTATCAAAATAGTAACCTGCTTCTTCTTCAGCTTGAATGTTAACATTGTTTTTAGATTTGCATTGTTAAGTTTGAGAGTAATGTCGAAGTTACTCATTGCTTCTTTTAGTGAGCAAAACCCGTAATAACCATCAGGTATTGTTAACGGGCTAACTTTGGCCCCTGATTTGTCAACTTTTAGAATCTTATTATTATTCAGGGATTCAGTTATATTAAACCATACGACTTTGTAAACAATTTCATGAAGTGCGACCATTTTGGTTCCGCAATCGTTCTTAACAGCATGTTCTAAAAACGAAGGACGGTCTTGGTTGTTATTTTTTCAAACATTTTTTAAACGAAATAAAAATGAGTGCGTTCAAATATACTGGCGCAAAATATTCTGTTGGGCCGCACTACAATCTTAAAAATATAGCAACTGACGCCCTCGACATTTCTGTCACTCAGTCTGACGTCTTTCAAGTAAAGGTGAGTACTCCATTGGACAAATATTTTAAACCCCCCTATTAAAAAAGACTACATCGCAAAAGTGTGGTTTAGTCATCCGATGCAGTTTTATCAGAACCAGTTAAACTTTGCTGTGTTTTGTTTTCACCACCGCCCCTGGAGGTCTGCCCTGACAGGATCAGTTTTAGAGGGGGAGTGAAGGGAGGGGAAACTGACCTCACACGCCTCGCAAGAGCCCACACAAGAAAGATTACGATACAACACCCCATTTATTCACATCAACACACAAAACGCAAATAAATATTTCAACACACGCACCATGCACAATCACAATCAAGCAATCCAACACACACAACATGCACAATCACAATCAAGCATTTCAACACATATGACATACGCAATTATAAATAAACGTTTCCAGCACCCATCCCTTTCCACACCCCTGCCTCTCCCAAGTCTACTGGGAGCACCCTGTCGCACTAGGTGCTCCAAACCGGGTCGGTTCTTGAAGAGAGTCGTTCAAGGCCGACACCCTTGACACACACAAACAGACGGTGGAGAGCGCGTCCCGGGGGGTACGTGGCGTTGTTGCTGGAGGTCCTGGACGGGGATCAGGACCGGCCAGTCAAGTCCACGGGCTTTTCCACCAGTACGTGGCCTCAACCAGTGCGTGGTCCCAACCAGTGCGTGACCCCAACCAGTGTGCGGTCCTAAACCCGTGCATCGGCACCAACCAGTGCGCGGTCCCAACCAGTGCGTGGCACCAACCAGTGCGTGGCCCAACCAGTGCGTGGCCCCAACCAGTGCGTGGCACCAACCAGTCCAAGCTCCGGGTGAAGCCCCCGGGAGGAGGGAAAAGGTAACTGGAGGAAAGAAGAGAGGAGGGAAGGGCACTGGAACCCCGCAGTCAGTACAGTCTGACCCATGCTGTTAAATCCTAACAGCCACTCGCATGATGGGCGAGGGAGGTCTACTAAATACCCCAACAACACCAGCTCAACACAGACCTGAGCATAACACAGCAAACCAACCAAATCAGGAATGTTCGTTAAAGTCTTCTCAACACGAAACAGGTAAAAGACTGCATTAAGTTAACAGGCTATAAAACAAATATGAATATCTTCATCCTTTTCTCACTCACGTTTAACATTTTCCTTTCTTAGAACTGAACTAATTGCTTTACATCTGCCACCACATTTGCAAATAATAATAATTCAATGGCACAATTACCCCACATTTTATATCAATATTTAAAAAAAATAGACAAATCTCCAACCACACATCTAAACGACTAATCATGCGTACGCACGCTCGCGAACATAAAACTCGTTCTCCTTGCACACACAAACGACGGTGGCCGAAGAATAAGAGTCCGGCGAATGTGACAGGGGCGGACGAGCGAGACAAGCAAGTACCAACCCTGAATCACCAGGTTCTCTCCATCCCCACCGACTACCGCAATCACCAGATGCATAAACAGGAGAAAGAATTTTGGATATAATTTAGAATGGCCAGGTTAAAGATTGAATTAACCAGAGAAAAGGTCTCAAACAATATTTCTTTTACAATTTTGAAAACAAAAGAAAATTGCGCAAAAGAGAAGAATAAGCCGGCTAACAACAAAAAACCAAAACAAACAAACCACGAAACTGATGCTTACCAGCTACCCGTGGGTGACCCAGAAGAGCGGGTTCAAACGACTCTCTCTGCCCTCTGTCCATCGAGAGGACAGCAGCGCAGATGCGGAAAAAAAGATGAAGTGATGTCTCTCCCCTAAGAGCCGACTGTAGGAAATGAAGGTACCGACTGTACCTTCGATGCAATGGTGAAGAACCAGGACGGAGCAGGCGCTCCCAGAGACATCTTCCGCTCGAGTGAAGAAAACCTGCCTAAGCGATGGCGGCCAGCATGCCACGCTACGTCACAGAGTGAGCATACCTCAAGCTAAAAGAAATGAAGCACGTGCGACAGGTAAAAAGACAGGCGAGAGCCGACAGACAGCAAGTTCGAGAGAAAGGTACCAGCCACCCGTGAACCTGCAGGATGAATTGCACGGGCAAGTGGAATTAGAGAGAGAGAGAGAGAAAGTAAACCTAACCTGAGCTGAACGACATTAAGGTGCAACCGCACCACAAGCCACATTAAGGGCGGATACACGACCACAGCAACGACAATAAATAAATGAATAATTCCGCCACCCCAGATGGGTCAATCGTCGTAGGCTCGTGACAAACTCGTGACAAATCCCCCTTCTAAAAGCATCTGTTTCTCTGAGATACAGTGCTCCTTTGAACCTCGAGCATGTGCAAATTCACAACAATGGACCGAACCCAACCCTCTGTGATCGACAAGTACGATAAATCCATACAAACATTCCACGATAGAATTACACAGGGAAATACATAATACTACATTTATCAAACAACTATGCAAACCTTCCAATAAAAAAAATAGCAATCCGCGACAGGTGATGATTCACTGCCGACAACTGTCACTACACTGACCCCAAAGGGGACATAACCCTGGCTGAGGGAATTGTCCCTCTGACTGATTTCCCCAATGGGTGTGCTGACTACGGAGCTCAGCTGAGATAGTCAGCATCCGCATTGCTGGAACCCTTGATATGGCGAAAATGACTCTGCAGTTCCACTGCCTAACTCATGAGTCGACGACTGACTGGCCGGATCCGGCCCAAGCACTGGAGAGGATGATGATCGCTCTCCAGTACAAACTTCCGGCCGTACTTCTTCTTGGGCACGCCTGTGCGCGTCCAAATCTCCCCCGGAGAGCTTCAGCGATAGTAGGGGTATCGATAGTCCTAAGCGGGGCAGCCTCTGGGCATCGAGTCGCATAGTCTACCGCTTACCGAAATGTAGCGGTGACCGCGATTGGATGGTGGATTAATGGTCCCACCAGGTCGACCCCAACCTTGCTGAATGGCTCCCCAACCCGTGGCACTGACCCTAGGGGAACACGCTTCAAGCGACCCTTAGGCGTTGTCCGTTGGCAGACATCGCAACTGCGGCAGTACTGCCTAACCTGTGAGTTCATCCCTGGCCAAAAGAAGTCTTGTCTTACTCGCTCGAGAGTCCGCTTTGAGCCAATATGACCTGCCATAGGTGAATCATGGGCCTGCCGGAGAACAGATTCTCTCAAGCTTTGGGGGACAACTAGTTGCTTGGCTACCCGATCTGCCCGAGTGAAAACCCTAAAGAGGATCCCTTGTGGAGCTTGAAGCTCACCTTGGCGTGTCGGGCAGACTGAGCGGGACGATCCACCAGTTGTCGCAGGCGTTGGACATCCAAGTCCCTGGCCTGAAGGCGGACCATGGTAGCAGGGTCGACCCTGGCCAGAACCTCGTCAGAGATCGGCTGTAGAACGGGACGCAATTCCTGCTCCTGCTTCTTAGCTTTGGCGCGTGTGGTAACTCCACACACGCCTGTACGGGCAGATCGTAGACACGGACTGACTGCGTCCGTCCTGCAAAGGTGATAGTATTCCCTATGAGAAGGGAATACAGAGGTCGCTCCACCGCGAGGCCCATACCTCGCCACAGAAGTAGGGGGTGGAGATAGAAATGAGTACAGAAGGACGGGTGGAGGTAAAACCAACCTCCAACCCGCACACATCGTAACTGGCGCTCCGCCGGGCCTCAGGGGAAACCAAATCCTTATCAACAAAGAGCGTTGATGCTCCCGAATCCCTGATGGTGTCGACCAAGGAAGAACAACAACAGAAAGAAACACCGGGCACTCTGTACCACCAGAAGCTGGATGGACCCCGTTAGCCGAGGCCCGAGGACGCTGGGAAGGACTAGCCCATAACTACCGCGGCTTTGGGGCAATCTTTCCTAATGTGGCCGGGATGACCACAAAGAAAACAGAACCGGGGTGCTGAAATCCCGATGAACTGCCTGCCTTGTTCAACCCGCTAGCAGTCGTCGGCGCCTTACTGCCACTAAATCCTGTGGGGGTCTTCCTGTCCGTGTCTGAGCGATGCCCATATGCCTTACGGGCTTCAGCAACACCTCAGCAGTATGAACGCCGCCGCGAAATCCTGAGGTGCTGTCTCGCCTATACGGATCCTCAACTCTGGGGACACAGTGTTGGTGAGCTGTTCAATGAGAATCAGATCCTCCAGCTCCAGCGTAGCCAACTGACGCCAGTACCCTAGCGTTTTGCGCAGCCTGTCTCCAAACTGCACGAAGTGTCTCGTCGTTATTCTTCTTCATGGACCTGAACTTCCTCCTGTACGTCTCTGGGTAAGGTGGAAACGCTTACGCAGAGCCAACTGCATGTCTGCATAAGACGCGCCTTCATTTAGAGTGAGCACACACTCCCTTGCAGCACCAGATAATCCAGAAAAAAGGTGCATGGCCTTTTGTTCCTCAGACAATTGGTATGAACTAGCCACTTTGTCAAAATGCTCTAAGAACATATCAATGTCCTCACTAGGTCTGAACTCTGGAAGCTTTAACTTTGGGCCTCTAACTCTATCGCTTGCCTGTTGGTTAACCCCTGACTTACAGATGCGGGAGCCGCGAAAGAAGTTGTTCCATCTCCTCCCTACGCAGATCTAACTCTTCCCGACGGAGGGCTTCCTGTCTGGCAGCCTCCTCTGCGCAGAGCAGCCTCCTCCCTATGCAGAGCTTCCATCCTATCTAGCTCTTCCCTACGCAGGGCCTCCTGCCTGACAGCCTCTCGCGACGGAGGGCCTCATCCTCTCGTCGCTGTCCGCTCCAAAACATAAGGACAGAAGCGATATCCTGGGCAGGATTCTCCACTCCCGACACGGAGGATGACCCGTTGACCCGTCCCTTGGGTCTCGACTTTCCCATGAGGAAAGTCCCCCGGGCGTACTCCTTACGAGGGAAGCCTGGAGGGGAGAAGGTTTCGGTCTCTGCAACCCAACAGAAGCCCACAGTTGCTTAACCATACTCTGACGCATCCGAGCGGAAGCGTCAGGTGGGGTCTCGGCAGAAAGATCCCCCAGCGAAGAAGCAACGAAAGTACTCGCGGACTATCAGCTACAGCACTGGAATAGGTAGAAGTCACTGTAGTCGAAGTACTGGTACTAATAGTAGGGACTACATTTTGAATACCTTTCTTCTTCGACGCACGCGTCGCCATACCACCAGCACCGGACGTTGCCATGACAACAATATCCTACGGTTCTCAAATACAGGGAAAGACAATTCCACTAGAAAGAAACAAATATTTTAGGGATGTGTGTGTGTGTGTGTCGGATAGTGTTCCGGCTGCTCCCACTCTGGCAACACCGCGCTCCACAGCACGAGCAACAGTGCGGTGGGGCTCACCGGAAAAAAAAAAACAAAACAAAAAATATGTCCGGCTGCTCCCACTCTGGCAACACCGCGCTCCACAGCACGAGCAACAGTGCGGTGGGGCTCACCGGAAAAACAAAACAAAATGGCAGACGGAATCCGGAGAGAGGAAAAAGTGACACTAACGTCCGATACACCCACCTGTACTCAATAACCACCCGGTAAAAAAAAAACCTGGTTAACTACAAAACAGGAATGACAGACTGAGTGGCAACAGAAAGGAAAGTCTTACGGCCGTATCTGCGTGAGGCACCCGGCGGAAGGAGTCTGGACGCGGTCGATTCCCCCTGGTCTCACCTCGACTCCCCAGCCACACCAGATGTTTCCTTCAGGCTACCAAAAGACTCCCTACACGCTACAGTCACCCAGCCAACCACCCACAAAAAAACACGACAAACTGACTAAACGTATACAAAACAGACAGAACTGGACAGGTACTCCGCGAAACGAGAGAGACAGTCAGAGCCCTTCACATCCCGGACGAGCCCCCACAATTGTCACGACCGACCCCTGGAGGTCTGCCCTGACAGGATCAGTTTAGATGGGAGTGAAGGGAGTGACTGACCTCACACGCCTCGCAAGAGCCCACACAAGAAAGATTACGATACAAACACCCATTTATTCACATCAACACACACAAACGCAAATAAATATTTCAACACACGCACCATGCACAATCACAATCAAGCATTCCAACACACACAACATGCACAATCACAATCAAGCATTTCAACACATATGACATACGCAATTATAAATAAACGTTTCCAGCACCATCCCTTTCCACACCCCTGCCTCTCCCAAGTCTACTGTGAGCACCCTGTCGCACTAGGTGCTCCAAACCGGGTCGGTTCTTGAAGAGAGTCGTTCAAGGCCGACACCCTTGACACACACAAACAGACGGTGGAGAGCGCGTCCCGGGTGGGACGTGGCGTTGTTGCTGAGGTCCTGGACGGGTGATCAGGACCGGCCAGTCAAGTCCACGGGCTTTTCCACAGTACGTGGCTCAACCAGTGCGTGGTCCCAACCAGTGCATGACCCCAACCAGTGCGCGGTCCTAACCCGTGCGCGGCACCAACCAGTGCGCCGGTCCCAACCAGTGCATGGCACCAACCAGTGCGTGGCCCCACCAGTGCGTGGCCCCAACCAGTGCGTGGCACCAACCAGTCCAAGCTCCGGGTGAAGCCCCCGGGAGGAGGGAAAAGGTAACTGGGAGGAAAGAAGAGAGGAGGGAAGGGCACTGGAACCCCGCAGTCAGTACAGTCTGACCCATGCTGTTAAATCCTAACAGCCACTCGCATGATGGGCGAGGGGAGGTCTACTAAATACCCCAACAACACCAGCTCAACACAGACCTGAGCATAACACAGCAAACCAACCAATCAGGAATGTTCGTTAAAGTCCTCTCACACGAAGCAGGTAAGAGACTGCATTAAGTTAACAGGCATAAAACAAATATGAATTATCTTCATCCTTTCTCACTCACGTTTAACATTTTCCATTTCTTAGGACTGAACTAATTGCTTTACATCTGCCACCACATTTGCAAATAATAATAATTCAATGGCACAATTATCCCCACATTTATATCAATATTAAAAAAAATAGACAAATCTCCAACCACACATCTAAACGACTAATCATGCGTACGCACGCTCGCGAACATAAAACTCGTTCTCCTTGCACACACAAACAGATGGTGGCCGAAGAATAAGAGTCCGGCGAATGTGCAGGGGCGGACGAGCGAGACCAAGCAAGTACCAACCCTGAATCACCAGGTTCTCTCCCATCCCCACCGACTACCGCATCACCAGATGCATAAACAGGAGAAAGAATTTTGGATATAATTTAGAATGGCCAGGTTAAAGATTGAATTAACCAGAGAAAAGGTCTCAAACAATATTTCTTTTACAATTTTGAAAACAAAAGAAATTGCGCAAAAGGAAGAATAAGCCGGCTAAACAACAAAAAAACCAAAACAAACAAACCACGAAACTGATGCTTACCAGCTACCCGTGGGTGACCCAGAAGAGGCGTGGTCAAACGACTCTCTCTGCCCTCTGTCCAGTCGAGGGACAGCAGCGCAGATGCGGAAAAAAGATGAAGTGATGTCTCTCCCCTGTAGGAAATGAAGTACCGACTGTACCTTCGACGCAATGGTGAAGAACCAGACCGGAGCAGGCGCTCCCAGAGACATCTTCCACTCGAGTGAAGAGAAAACCTGCCTAAGCGATGGCGGCCAACATGCCACGCTACGTCACAGAGTGAGCATACCTCAAGCTAAAAGAAATGAAGCACGTGCGACAGGTAAAAAGACAGGCGAGAGGCCGACAGACAGCAAGTTCGAGAGAAGTACCAGCCACCCGTGAACCTGCAGGATGAATTGCACGGGCAGTGGAATTAGAGAGAGAGAGAGAGAAAGTAAACCTAACCTGAGCTGAACGACATTAAGGTGCAACCGCACCACAAGCCACATTAAGGGACGGATACACGACCACAGCAACGACAATAAATAAATGAATAATTCCGCCACCCCAGATGGGTCAATCGTCGTAGGCCTCGTGACAAACTCGTGACATTGTGCAACAACTGGGTGTGGAGTGTCGTAGCTGATCATTTAAATCATCCTGATCCTTTGGTGAGGTCAGTGTATAGATTTCATTTTTATTACACCTTCAGACGTATTTTGACTGAACTGCAAGCGCCATTACCAAATGACAAACCGTTTAATCCATTTAGCAACAGAATAGACATGAAGGCTTTTGAAAGGATCTGTAACAAATTCAATATTAATGTTAAGGAAGACTTTAGACAAAGTTGGATCTTAATCATGGCTTAGGCACCCCTTATTTTTGGGGCGTGCACAGAAAGTATAACTATGACTGGAATCCTCCTTACACATCTTTCTCTTCAGGCACAGGTGTTCACCTCGGTCCATAGAGCAAGAGCATAAAACAGCATGGACAACATTTATCTTAGACACTTTAAGGGCCTAACTAAAGCAGGAATAGAGCGAATAAACGACTCTACTCGTACTTACGTTTGGTGTTTGCTAGGTTCGCAAGCACAAACGAGATCGAGCATAACTGATCCTTCTACTGGCTTTGACGCGCAAAAACAATACTTAGCAAATTTAGAGGACGCCATTAATTCTACAGTTGATTTACCTTCGAGTACAAAAAGGTACCAAAATGTTTTACAATACGCAAGATCGAAAGTAGACTTTGCTGTTGGCACTGGTTTATACATGCTGCCTTCTGACCTCAGACTCCAGATAGGTACAATAATAAACTACAATAATGAAATCCTTGTGGCAGGCAATGAACAGAAGGTCGGAAAAAACGACATAAATTCTGAGCCAGTAATATTACAAACAATAAAAAACAAGATGAGCCCCAAGATTAAGTCATCCAATCCTGAGGTCCAAAGCCCAAAGACTGTTTGAAGACCGCGAAGTCAAAAATAATGACCATGAATATGAAAAGACAGCACTTGTTGTTGGATTAACTGCCTAGGATTACTCCTTCTTTATTTTACTAATAGTAACCCGACTATTAACACAACTAATGTCCATAAGTGCTCAGCCATAAAGCCAACTACTTTGCTTGCAGTAGACAAAGCCAGCTAACGACACCCCCTAATATACCTAGTAAAGAGTCTATAGCTTTACCGGCTAATTTTTTTATTAAAATTTCAAAATGGAGTGACTGAAGGCGGCGAACGAAGCAAGATCAGGAATAGAGTTTTAGAACTTACCGCCAATGACATTGACAAACAAAGCACAAGACAAGACACGATGCATTTCAACCACTTGGGTCTTCATCAGGCGAAAAAATAAATCACATTTAACATGTGGGACAGTACAAACTACGAAAAACAAAAAAAGGGGAATGAAAAATGACTTATCCGTAATTCTCCATGAAGGCGGAAATGCCATGAGGCCAGGGGGATTATGGGAGAGGAAAACAGGGGGGGGGGGGGGGGGGGGGGGGGTGGGGGGGGGCGTTGCGTCAGGGGAGGTGTGTGTGTGTGAATGATAGGGTTGTGTGTCTAGTTTATTAGGATGGTATGATATCTTTGTGATGGTTGTGGTTAAATGGTGGTAGATAATGATGAAAAAAAAAAAAAGAAAAAAAAAAAAAAAAAAATGGGAGAAGAAAGGTGGTGTGTGTGTGTGTGTGGGGGGGGGATTTAAGGGGAAGGATCAAAACAAAATTAAGATTAGATAGATGGAGGGTTGCTGTAACTACTGTATGAAGTGGTGAAGAGGATGTGGTGGTGGTGTATGTAAGTGTGTGTGTATGTGTGTGTGTATGTGTGTGTGTTGGTAGGGGATATTGCAACTGATGTGGAAGAGGTGGGTATGTGTGTTTGGTTATTGTTGGATATTGAGGCCTGGGGGTGTAGTGTGCCCAGTTTGGAATGAGATGGGATTTTGAGTTGTGCGTTCAAAGCTGTCACTCTGTGACTGCCAGAGTGCCATAACTTTGACATGGTCGATGTTGTGTTGGGTGTGGTTGAAGTGTAGGGCGACGGGTTTGGTCGGTGGTGGCGGATATCAGCCAGATGTTCAGCGATGCGTGTTTCAAGTGTGCGTGACGTTTCCCCTATGTAGATCTTGCCGCACAGCTGGCAGTGGATGGCATATTATAATGTGCGGCTCTGACATGAAATGTGCGTTTGACTGTGAAGGAGTTTTTGGGGCCCTGTAAGATGGTGTCTGGTTTGGTGAGGGGCAGATTTTGCAGTGGGTTTGGAGCAGGGGTGAGTACTGGTGGTGTAGCTGTGGTTTGTTCAAACTGGATCGCACGAGGAGGTCTTTGAGGTTTTTGTCACGTTTGAATGTGATCATGGGTTTGGTATGGAAGGCGGGTTTGTGGTTATGTATAATGTGCCAATTGGATTTGAGGATCCACAGATGGGGAGGGTGTGCGGGTGGTAGAGGAGGTAGGCTGTGGGTCTGTCTGTCTTGGTTGGATGCTGGGTGTCCAGAGCAGATGTTCTGGATACAGTTATGGTGCGGCGGAGTGCTGCATTGATGATGGAACTGGGTATCCGCGGTTGGTGAAGAATTGTGACATTGTTGGCTGCTTGTGTAGTGAAGTCTTCCTCGCTGGGCAGAGTCGCGGAGAGACGGAGAAATTGTGAGTATGGGATGCTGTCTTTAGTGTGTGGGTTGTGGGAGGATGAGTAGTCTAGGTATGCATGTGCGTCGGTGGGTTTGTAGAAAATGGAGGTTTTGAGTAGGCCTTCTTCTAGGGAGATGGTGATGTCTAGGAAGTTGACCGACTGCGAAATGGTGTAGGTAAGTCGGATAGATGGATGGAAGGTCTGGGCAAAGTTGAGGAAGTTGAGGAGGTCTTGTTTTGGCATAGATGTGGCCCCAGTCCATCATCGATATACCTTTTGTACAGTTCAGGTGTGGGGCCTGTGTATGTGTTGAGTAGGCGGTGTTCCAAGTGTCCCATGAAGAGGCAAGCATAGGCTGGTCCCATTTTGGTACCCATGGCAACACCACTAATTTGTGAGAATGTGTGCTTGTTGAATTGAAATGTGTTCAGGGTGAGGACTAATTCAGCGAGTCTGACCAGAGTGGTGGTGGGAGGGTGTTGTTGGTTGGGGGGCCGTTTGTCAAGGAAAAATGTGAGGGCCCTTAGTCCATCAGTGTGGGGGATGGCAGTGTAGAGTGACACCACGTCAAGTGTGAAGAGGAGGCTGGTTGAAAGCGGGGTCTGTGTTGTGCGAGTTAATCATGTTGAGTGTGTGGGTTGTGTCTTGAGGTATGTGGGAGGCTTTGTACTATGGGTTGAAGGAGGAAGTCTAGGTATTGCGAAATGTGTTCAGTGGGGCAGCTGCAGGCTGAAACAATGGGTCTGCCAGGTGTGTTCATTTGTGTATTTTGGGGAGTAGGTAGAAGGTGGGCTGTTTGGTGTCTGTCATAATGAGGAGTTTGGCTGTAGTGGGTAGATTGTTGAGTCTGATTTCTTCTTTGATTGAGTTAGCAATGAGTTCTGGTGTTGAGGGAGGGTGATGTTGTGAGTGGGGTGTAGAATTTGTGTTGGACAGTTGTTTTTGTGCTTCTGCTATGTATAGTTGTTTGTCCCAAACTACCACTGCACCACCCTTGTCTGCTGGTTTGATGACAATGTCCTGTCGTTCTCGTAGTGATTTGAGGGCTTTTGTTGGTTTTGTGAAAGGTTGCAGTGTCGGACAGGTTTGGATTTGATCCGGCTGATGTCTATTTTGCATGTTTTTATGTAGAGTTCAACTTCACTGGATTTGTTTGAGGGTGGTTGGCGGAGCATTGGGGTTTGAAATAGTTGAGTGAAGGTGTCGGAGTTTTGGGGTGGTGGGGGCCTGGGTATGTTTTCAAGTGCTGCCATCCAACGAAGTTTCCTAAAAAAACCTTTCCACGTCAATGTGGTTCTGGTGATTGTTGGTGGTAGGTTGAGTAGGGATGAATTTCAGTCCTTTTGTTAAGACTGATCTTTCATCGTCAGAGAGGGGAGGTTGTCAGGGATGCAGTAGACAAGAGGGTGGTGGTGATCAGATGTGGTAGTGGGGTCAGGGTTGTGGGTTGTGGAAGCAGAATGGTCCGGGCGAGTAGTTGTTTGTCTGTTTTGTAATTGTGATAGTTTGTTTTGTTTGGTCTGGTTGCAGTGGTTGTAAATGAGTTGGTTGTGTGTATGGATGAGTTGTCTGAGTTTGGAGGCAGGTGCTGTGGGCATGATGATTGTTGTTTGTTGTTTGAAATGTTGGAGAAGGTTGGAGAGAGATTTCATGGTGAAACTGAGTGTTTTATATATGTGCCAACATGAGTTTACGACTGGCCCGGAAGAGAATCTTTTCGGTGGTAGTGATGAGAGTGGTGTTGTGGAGGTTGGAAGGGTGTGGGAAGTGAGAAGCCACGGGGTGTGATGTGTAGTTTAAGACATTGTTTTTAAGAAAGTGGAAATGGGATGCTGATTTGGTTTTCTGAAACTGTGTTTTGGCATAGCCTAGTGCGAATGGTTGGATGGTGGGTGGTAGAAACTGAATGGACCTGGCAGAAGCTGGCATGGTACGGGAGAAATTTGGGCAGTTGGCATTGTGTTGTGGTGTTAGTTGTTGTTGGGCAGGTAGTGGAACAGAGACGAGTGGGGGATCAAGAATGCACAATGACGATTGAAAGTGTGTAGTTGGAAGTGGAGGTGACGGAGAATGGAAGGTGGGAAAACAAAAAAAATAGAATCAAATGGAGGCAGTGGGAGTGAGAAGTGGTAGTCAGCGTTCACAAGTACATGGTAGGGGGTCGAAGACGTGACGTAAAAAACAACACAACAAAGGGTATCGGGGTTGACAGGTACACACACACAACAAAAGGGTTGAAAACAGGACGTGAAATGCAACACAACAAAGGGTGTCGGCGTGCACAAAGATATCTAGAACAGGGGACGTGACGTAATTAGAGTGTGGAAGACGAGACGTGGAGTACAACACGACAAAGGGTATCCAGTCATTATGAAGCTCAGTAAAATTTCAAAATGGAGTGACTGAGGCGCGAACAATAAACCCGCAAGATGATCAAGCTGTTTTTTTACCCATGATTTATCAGGCGGTGATGGAGGCGATGGTGGTGAAGGCACTGGACTTGACCACCGCCGCCTGTAATAGCCAACACCAGTGTACTTATTGCAATCCTAAGGCAGTTATTAACACTTGCTAATGTGACGCCTTGCTCTCTAAACAGTGTTCTTATTCGTTCTGCTAGCGTCGTGTCTTCATATAAAAATTTTTCGATAGTTTCTCTTATTCTGTTCACTTGAGTTCGTAATTCTTTTCGGTTAATATACAACGCTTCTAGTCTTGCTAATCTTTGTAGATTAAGTTCATGTAGTCTTTGTTCTATTCTTTCTTTAACATCACGCCTAAGTTGGCGTCGTCAGCATCAGCGTGTTTTTCTTTTCTTTTTTCTATACGCTCCTTTAGTTCACTCAGTTTGCTAAATTGTTTATTAATTCCCCTCGGAAGGTTCTTAAAGTGCGATCAAGGGCTTCTAATTCTCTTATAGGCAATGAGAGAAACATTAATTGTTTTTGGTACTGTTTCTTCTGAAGAAACATCAATTGTTTTTGGCACTGTTTCTTCTGGAAGAACGGCGGTTTCTGCTTCTATTGCTTGATTATTTCGCCTGCTGTTGATTTAAAACTTCAAGCGGCATGTTTTGCATTTGGTTATCTGTTGGAGTTTTTGTAGTGTGTTTTGAAGTTTAGCAACTGCTTCCCTATGTAATTTTGGTTTAACAATGCCAAGGCGATTTCGATCTTCCGCCCTAAGTCTTTGTCTAATTGTATTCATACCTACAAACTTTGATGGGTCTCGTTTATGTGTAAGCTGAAAAAGTTGTTCTTGGTCGGGCCGATTTTTTACAAACAGATGGCCATCTTTTTTTTACTTTAAAATCATTAGGGTCTATAAATTCAGGAGGTTTCTAGGCCTAAACTTTTGTAAAATGCTCTGGCCGTACTTTCTGTTAATTCACGCCGCAATGAGAGCGCTGAGCGTTTGCTGTGTCAAAGGGGTCATTTCACTATGTCTTTCTCCAGGATCAAAAACATCATAATCTTCTTCACCTCCAATTCCTGCCAGGTTTTAAATAATAACTTTTATTTTGTTTTATAAAAAATGTCACAAGCATATGGCTCAATTTTTGGACCGCCAATGATGACTGAAAGAGCCTTTGGCGTGAAGGGAAATAAACGGAATATTACTGTTCCAAAAAATCCATCTACTATTGATGAGCAGATCAAATTCTTATGTCAGATTTCCAGACCGAGGAGCGGATGAAGTGATTGTGCCAGGCTCTGCCCCAACTTACTTTCAAAATAGAACTCGCTTCAACAGCAGAACAAGCAGGACAGTTGTCCAGATCTGGGACGGGCAATCGTTAAGAAAAATTTCTATAAAATTTGGGAGGGGCAAGAAATTTTTTCTTTACACATGCAGACATATTTTTAACCTATTTGATCTATGGCTAACCGCAAATGAAAGGCTGTTTCTTGCGTTTCAAGGAATCGAAAATAAAGAAGCACTAAAACATAGAATAGGCGCTGTAGATTGCTAAAGACCGGCAAAAAAGTATTGTAGCTGAAATTTTATGCATATGGAAATCGCTTTTCCATTCCCTTAGATTTGAGCTGTTAAAATCGCATGCGCCATACTTCAAGGAGCTTTAAAAGACAGATTGTCATAGGGAGCTAACTTTTAATGAATACAAACGTGTTATTATATCTGAAGACACCAACCCAAAGTACAGCATTTCTGACATCTCGTTAGAGTTTGACGTTGTTAGCAACCCTAATTTAGCAAGGCTGATTAAGCAACAATATCAATAAAATTACCAATATATTACGAAAGAGTGATTCATCATACAACATACCCTAAAAGCAAGGAAAGACGCTATAGGGAAATTTTTTAATCTTAGCTTTCTCAGCAAGATCGCCTTAAGGTATTTTATTGCTGTGTGAAGATGAAGGAACCATTAAAAAAGACAAACTGAAATTTTTTTTAATCCTAAAATAACAAAAGTGCCAATGTACAATTGAGGGCGTCCTAAAAAAATTTCTACGCTAGCGGGCTTAGACCTTATCAGCATTTTGACGAAATAAGAAATTGTTTGGGGGGTGGGAGGTTTTTAAAAGTCCAACAGCAGCCCTTGTGTTCTAAAGATCTACACCTTCACAGTGTTAGGCTTGATGATTATTTAACGTCGAAATACGGTTTATGGATTGACTTAAGGTCAACAGAGGATAATCAGTTGCTTTGGAAGTGGGGACGGGAAAACGGTTAAAGACGTAATAAAACATTCAAATTGATAAGAAGAAGAAAGCGATAAAACCATTTAATTTTACATTTGGTTTTTAATTATGATGCGCGCTGAATATTCAAGATAACAGATTAAAGATATACATTACTAAATTATTTTTTTTTTTAAAAAAGCAGGGCTGTTACGGTTTATCCAAAAACGCCTACAGCATAGAGTCGCCAAATGAAGGGATAGTAGAAAACCTTGAAAAAAAAACCTTCAGACAAACCCAAACATTACACAAAGGCAACAAAAACTAGAGCAAGACCTTTCAAAATACAGCAAAACCAAACAAAGGGTATTCTGCAGCCTTTAATGCTGTTACCTTTGTTAATACTGGAGCATCGACTATAAGTGCTCTATCAGCAGGAACAGTGTTGGCCTCTTAGCAACAGGGAGTAGGTGCCCCTGCAGCTTTACTCTAGGCGGTTTGTCTTTAGCTCTTGGCCTGGGGTTCATTGCTGTAGGTGCTGCTAGCAAAAAATTAAAAACTAAACTCCAAAAGCACACAGCTATTGGTTTCAAAACAAATAAACAGCTAAACTTAGGTCGTTCAAACTGATAATAAATAAAGCATAGCTGATAAACAATTTCACGGATGAAGAATTTAGTGTTTCAGGCCGTTTTTGATGAATAAAAAAGAAAAAAGTTTGATCTTCAAAGAAAGGCAAGGACAAGTTTTTTCTCAACAGCCAGACCCCGAGCAGATAAAAAGGAATGTTAAAAAAAGTAAACGAAACTTTTAAACTCTGTTCTAAACAGCTCGCATTAACAACGCCAAAGGGTGTGTTTATATTTTTGTGTATGAGTCAAGCGCAAAAAGACCGTTTTATTGATTCTGATTAAGTATTTTTTTTTAATTTAAATAAATATTTTGAGTTAGAAAAGAAACTCGCATGGTAAGATATATGAAGGTCCAGACGAATTGTTTGAAGCAATGCGTAAGGAACAGATTTAATAAAGCTTTAAATGTTATCAGTCTAGAAGTCATTGACCCAGAAAACCCGAAACGGGCAAGTGTTGTTCATGCTATTTCTAAAAAAGTTCCGGGTAAATAACAATAGACCCGCCAGTTAAAGTAATGTTAGCTGTTTAATTTGACTATTGTAAAAAAATAAATGAAGAAAATCTAGAAATCTGGGTCTCAACTAACAGCAGACTATTTTTTCTCATAACGACTTAAACACCTGGTTGGGCAGACGAGCTGCTACACCAGTTTGTGTGGCCGCTGAAGAACCAAAATGAGAGGGTGGCTCTGGTTGGTCAGAGGGCGAAGTCATAGAGATCAGTTAAAAACAGGCTAAGTATGCGCCGATTGTAGGCAGGGCTTACATTCCACTACCTACGCATTAGTTGCAAAAGAGCAGTTTTAAACATAAAGAATACAGACAACAAATGTTTTTTTGTGGTGTGTTCTCGCAAGGCTACATTACGTCGGCAAAAACGCAGAGGGGAGTGTCTAACTATGAACCTTTACATCAATGATTTAACTTTAGCGGAATATCCTTTCCTGTTAGCGTGGACAAAAATTGATCAGTTTGAAGAACAAAACAAACCAATAACTGTTTAAAATCTACACATGGGATGAGGAAAAAAAATCTAAGCCTATTAGAGTGTCCAAGAACAGTCCAACAATTGGGCGAGCAGGCCCAAAAAATCATGTTGACTTACTTTCTGATGTTTTCGCCGGCCCGGGCTTTCCACATTACACATTGTTTCGAACAATGAGTTTGATTAAATTTCGGCATACTTCAAAGCATAAAAATAAACAAGAATTCTGTAGAAAATGTTTAACAAGATTCCATCCGATAAAGCCGCAACGAACTAAGAAACATTGTATCGGCCCGGTAGATTGCCATACAGAACTAACTACGCCCCACCCGGATCTAAAGTTTAAATTTTTAAGAACTGGAAACGGATGCAATACTGTCCATTGTTGTTTACGCAGACTTCGAATCACTCATTGTTCCTTATGAAGGACCAACCCCACAGAGACTTCCCAAAAACAGTTTAGTGAGTAATCAAACAGATTTGTTCATTCGCTTTCATTGTTGTCAGGTCGGATGGCGCTCATTCAAAGCCAGAAAATTTCAGAGGACAGATTGCAGCAGGAAAACTTCTTAAAAAGCATGCAGCAAGTGCGTAATGACTGTTCTAAAAATTGAATTTATCTGAATCATGATGACACCTGAAGACCAACAACAGTTTGACTCAGCCACTCACTGTTGGATTTTTGGTTTAGGCCTCTCATCAGACGCAGCGATCCAACAGTACGAGGACCATGATCACATTAGTGGGAAGTTAAGAGGAGCAGCGCACAACAACTGCAATCTTCAACTAAAGGTTGACCCAAAGACATGGAAATTACCCATCTTCTTTCATAACTTGCGAGGTTATGACTCTCATCTTATATTGCATGGGAGTAGACAGCGACTTTAGGGTAGCTGCATTGCACAGTCATCGGAAAAGTACATGTGTTCACTTTAAATAACATGTCTTTTTATGACTCTATGCAACACATGATGGGTTTTATTAGAGTCATAGTATGTCCTTTTAAAATCCTGTCCAATAACGGAAGAATATTTGGACTCAACTCTTTTTTAGAAAGGGTGGTTTACCCTTTATGGTAATGAAACAGTTGGGAAAAGGTTTGACGAAGATACATTCCACCTAAAGGCGCGTCTTTTCTAGCCTTAGAGGAAAGGACATCAGTGATTCTGATTACCAGCATGCTCAAGAAGCGTGGCAGAGTTAGAGTGTTAAAACAATGGGAGACTATCATGATTTATACTTGGTGGCTGACGTTTGTTTGTTGGCGGACGTCTTTTGAAATTATAGAGACCTGATGAAACATTATAGCCTGGATCCCTGCGATTACATTTATGCGCCCGGGATGGTTGGGATGCTTTCTTAAAAAATTTTCTGGAGTACAGATTGATTTATTGTTGACCTGCCCATGATTCGATGATTGGAAACGGATTGCGTGGAGGAATTAGTATGGCGTCGCATCATTTTCTGTAAAGCAAACAACAAATACTTGGGACGAACTATGATCCAAGTAAAAGGTCTAAATATCTCATGTTTTTTAGATGCAAAAATCTGTATGGATGGGCTATGGCGCAATCACTTTTCCCTTACGTAAAATTTAAATGTACACAGACGACAGTCCGAAAAATATTCAAAAGGCATTAAAGTGGTTGAGCAGTTTGACGCCAGATCAACAGCGTTTGGGTTTTATTCTAGAAGTTTATTTAGAATATCCTCATGAACTCCATGGCCTGCATAAGGGCTATCCCTTAGCAGCAGAAAGCTAGTGAATCCACGACCCCCTTTAAACTTGTGCCTAATTTCGGGGCAAAAAAATTATGTCTGTCATTACAGACTTCTAAATTTTTTTAAGACTGGTTGAGTTGACACTGTTCATCGTTATTGCTTTGATCAAAACAGTTCATAAACCATACATATGAAGAACAGATTCGAATAAATCACGAGCTTCAGAAAAGCTTTCAAGTATGAACAACAGCTGTTTGAAGACTATGAGAATCCACAACGTAAGATGCAATTGTCACCAAGAGAACGAAGAATAAGCTGACTTCAAACAAATTATCGGACTTTAGAAGATTTCATGAAGTTTTGGATAATGTGAAAAAAAGAAAGTCAAATTAGCAACCTGTTTTTTGGGTTACTGTTTTAGAATTATCAAGCTTTTGAGTTAAATTTTTTAGATACTTTAAACCCTGTATCAGAGTCAAGACTTTACAGTACAGATGTTTTGTTATAGATATCCTACTGAAGCTCTATAAAGACATGGAAATGAAGTAGCTAAAGGAGCAAGTGGATGGTATGACACATCTGATTACCCTAAAGATTCGCCTTTACATTCAATTACTAATAAGAAGGTTTTAGGAAAGATGAAGGATGAATTATCTGGAAAGGTGATTAAGGAGTTTATTGGTTTAAGGTCGAAAATGTACAGTATTTCGAGCCAGGAGAAAACCATTAAGAAAGCAAAAGGAATATCTCGCAGTGTTGTGCAGTCAAACATATCGCATGACAACTACAAAGAAGCATTGTTCAATAAACATACTTTTCATCATGACAACGTAAACTACGCTCTAATCTACATGAGATCAACACAACGGTTGTAACAAAGAAGTCATTAGATAGAACAAACACAAAACGTGTGTTTGTTAATCCAGAGTTTTCATATGCAATTGGACACTGGAGAACAGCATAATTATATATCTTCTTCATATTTTTCCTCAATCATATTATAGTTTTCCTCAAGTTTTATTATAAGCTCAATCATATCATAATCCAATTCAGACAAACTTTTTCTCATGTTTGCTTGATGTGCTCGAATTTTTTTTATTATTTCAAGATATTCTTTCCCCATATTGATAATCAAAATTTGGGATTTTGGGTTGTAGGTGATCTGGATGCATTGCCATGTGCCGATGAATCCTCACCAAATGTTTCCCTAATAGCAGAAATTGTATCATATGATTCCCACATCAATTCCAAGGTCTCTTTCTTTATCATTCTTGTTTCATTCTGCGCTTCCTTCTGAGCTTCCATTTTAGACTCAAATATATTTAAGTAAATTAAAAAATTAATTAAGCAACTGGAACGTGTCTGGTGGGATTATCTGCAGTTCTTCCTTCACAAAAGATCTTTGAGGAGCTGGTTGTTTTGTTGTGTCAGTTTCTCGTAAATAATACACGGGCGGATTCATTTTTACAATTCTTTTTATTTCATATGGATCAACACTCCAAACTGGATCGGTTGCCCTGATGCGAGTGTCCCCTTCTGCTTCCCCCGGTAAATAAAGGTGCCTTACTTTTAAACCAAACGGTAATAGTTTGCTGGTTGTACTAGAGACCCCTTCAGCAACATTTATTGTTTGTTTTTTGATTGCTTGTACTGGTTTTTAGCCCCGTTTAATTTAAATTCTTCATTATTCATTGCGCGCAAAACTGAGGGCAGTCTTCTAACCCATTCTGTGTTGCGAGAATTGTCAATAAGCTCTCTGTGATACTGGTAGGAGAAAAGTCTTTCAGCTAACTGTTTGTTAAAGTTTTCAACTAAAGCCTGTGATCTGTGAACTCCTGGAATGCCTCTTTTAATGGTAAACTCTATGTTTTAACAATAATTGATTCACTTGGCCTTTAAATTCTTTTCCATCATCGACTTGAATCATGCGAGGGTAAGTTAGCGGGCCTCGTTGGTATATCAGTTGTATAGCGACAGCAACAGCAGAAGCACTCTTTTGTGTTAATGGTTCCGCATCTTTGTATCTTGAAGCTATGTCAATGACTGTGAGCGCGTACTTTAATCTTTTTTCGTCTAATCGTGTCATGGGGTAAATATAGAAGGTCCATTTGATGGGTGTCATTTGGTGTTGTATTCACAAAGTGCGGTCTCTGTATTCGTCTAGGTGCAGGTAAATAAATTTGCAAAATTGCTTGTTTAGATAACCATTCCTTCGCTGTTTGTTCACTGACTCCGCCTGCTTGGTTTAGCTTTTTAATTGCCGTAATTCCCTTCCAATATCCTTTTGGCGAATAATAGATTTTGTTCATTTTTTATTCAGCCAATATTATGCGCAACAAAATACACAACAGTCATACCAAAGACAATAAACGCGATTTCTTGCATCTTTTGTTTGTCTGATGGTTGATAAAAGTCACTGAATTTTGGTGGGGGCAATGTCTCGATTGGTTTGCCCGTTACTAGATAATACTCTTTTATTGCTTGATCAACATCTTTAAATGTGTAAGCTGCATGTCCCCGTTTTTTTCAGTTTGTCGTTAATAAAATCTAACTGCTCAATTCTCTGCTTTTCATAGTGATCTTGTGCTGCAGCTAGTAACTCCACAGCTTTGTTATGTCTTTTTCTCTCGCCGTCATCCCGCAGTTTACTAAATGCGTAATTACTTCCGCTAAAAGCAAGCGCATTCACTACTGCACCACCTATCATCATTGCGAGTGAAGCCATTTTATAAATGTATTTTTTTAATTTTACATATTGATACTGTCTGGAATTATTCCTTGCTTAACTAGAAAATCTTTCGTAGCAAATGAAGCTGTAATAACAGCAATCAGTTTTGCTGAATCCTCAAAGTCTAGTTTGCCAAGATCTGCTGGTTTTATTTTTAACAGGCGTTTACCAAGCATCGTGTATCCTACACTTAAACCCAATAACAGCAGAATGGTATACAAGGTTAGTAACAGTTTTTTCGGCGCTCATTTTAAAAAAATAAAATAATTATAATTAATAAAAAAAAAACATGAACAGCAACGATCTACTACAGCTACAGGGTAGCCTAAACCTTCCTGAACTTATGATTACAAATGATCAAGTTGATGACCAAGCTATTATGCCCAAAAAGGAAAGGCTGTATTCTTTGGCGGCGTGTGGAAAACAAAACAGTTCCTCGGAAATGAATTCAGCATAGAAACAGATTCAACAAATGTCGCCACAAGACATTGTAAAGTATCACAACAGGTATGAAGCGCAACTAGGGTCGAGAATGGTAAAAAGTGTCGGGCAAACGGTTCTTAGTTTGTACACTAAACAAGTCAGTAGATTTGCTCCCATTGATTCTGAACAAGATTTTATGTATGATTTAACGCAGGATCCAGTTTTATCAAAGTCATTAGAGTCTCTAGGATGCGATCTATACTACAGATTTGGAACATTATTGTCGCTGCTAATCATGGGATTAATTACATTTAATCATATAGATTTTGTTTCCCTTCAAAATGAACGAGCCAGAAAAACAGCAGAATCAGGAAACACTGAATCAGAAAACATTGAATCAGGTGGAGAAAGTGACCAGTAAAAAGCCTCCTCATCCTGGGCGTGTTGCAGTAGGAAAAAGATTAGCAGAGTGGAACAAACAAACAAAATTAAAATTACAAGCGCATAATATAACTCATAATGAAAAAGTGCTAGAGCCGCAGCAGTTGTTTCAATGCCAGCTATAAAAACACCAGAACAAGTTGAGTCAAGACCTACAACAACAACTGGGTTGCCTACACCGCCAAAGTCTTCATGGAATTTTCTTAAAGCAATTGTCGTTTTTGGCGGCATTGCTGGGGTGGTTATTACGGTTATAAAATATAATAAACAGCAACAGCAAAAACCAAAGCAGTCAAAAAAATCTCAACCACTAAATACAGAAGCTGAACACAAAAGCATGCCAGAACCGCCAACAACAAAAGATCATTTTGATCCATTTCAAATGCAATAATACTTTAAGAACTTAATAAATAATGAAAACAAATTATTTAGGAAAGTTCATGCCTAGGGATAAATATGTGGCTTTGGTTCAATACTGCAATCCTAACATACTGGATTGGTTTTTAATTTATTATAAATGAATTTATTTCTTTGATAAAAATAGATCATGCCGGATTATTATTGTTTAAAATGATGGAGTCAATAAATAAAGACATGGAGTCTATAAAAGACATTTCCATAGACCAGAATTGTAATCAATGCGGTTGCTTACGATGTAAGAACTTCATTAAGATCTATGCTGACCGATCTCGCGCCAAGGACGCTGAGCAAGCCATCCTCAGCGATGACGCATTTTTTGAGGCGTGTGTGTACTATATTAAACATCTACTATTTAAGATAAAAACATAGATTGTATTGTTTTTTTGATAATTATAAGATAACTTGAATAAGAACTTGGTTGTACTTAGAGATGACTTAATTACGATCTTGAGGCGATTTAAGTTAAGAACTTGAGGTGTCTTGATCAAGTTCCTGAGGTGACTAGAGTAAGAACTTAGAAGTGACTTAGGGTGACTTGAGGATGACTTGAGTAAGAACTTAGAAGTGACTTGAGTAAGAACTTGAGGATGACTTGAGGACAACTTGAGTAAGAACTTAGAAGTGACTTGGGGTGACTTGAGGATGCTTTGAGTAAGAACTTAGAAGTGACTTGAGTAAGAACTTGAGGATGACTTGAGGACAACTTGAGTAAGAACTTAGAAGTGACTTGGGGTGACTTGAGTTAAGAACTTAGAAGTGACTTGAGTGTGTGCATGCGGGGGGGTGGGGGCGGGCGGGGTGGGGTGGGGTGGGGGTGTGCATGCGTGTATGTGTGCGCGCACCTTTGATTATTTCATGTTTTCCTCCGCCTATGTTGATAGTATGTGGCTTGTTATTTTCTCTGTTGGTGTGTGCCGCCTCTGCCGGCGTCGCTTGGCTTAATGCCAAAGTTGCTCCTTCAGGAGCGGTTTTGGAGTGCGGCCAATGAACGTTTCCTTTCGCAACTCCAACTGAGTTTGGCAGCACAGTGTGTTCTATGATCGAGTGGGGAGAAGGTGGTTAAGTTTTTGTGTCTACAAATTGTTATAGAAAGTGTACAATTAGATGGAATCAAAAAATGAGTGAACCCGGGAGTTCCCAGGAGTCTGACTTACTTAGAGAAATAAAATCAGAGCAATCAACAGGACTTAGCCAAGAAATAAAAACAATTGTGATCAGTGATGATGAAGAAGACTTAACTATTGATTGGGAAGATGAAGCCGCTGGTGAACCTATAGACGAATACAACAATAGAATTCAACAGCACCTTGACTATTATGCCGCTATTCAACAACATTGGAAAGAAGTGCAATCTGTTTTGAAGCAAAGAGGAATTAAAGAGGCGGAACGTTACAACAAAGAACATAAAAATCAGTTACTAAAGCAACCTGCTGCTGTCTTTCAGACAAGAAGGAAAAGAAAACGTGAAAAGTTTATACACTTATCAGGAAAAAAAATCTGTTAGAAAAACTAAGATTTTCGAAGGTTGAAGACAGACTGTTAGTTGAAAACACACTGAATGCAATTCCAGAGTATGATGAAAACAAAACTGTTGAAGAAGTAGAAACAATCATCACCACAAGTCAAACAATCCTTAAACTGAAGGAAAATCAAAATCTAAGAAGCTATCTAGCATATGGCAAGTGGTTAGAAAGGCTGTGTGAATTGAACAGAAAATTTTTTTGCAACTTTGTAGAATCCCACTTGCAACATTCTCTTGGATGGATAAATAAACTGAGGAGAACTACACGCCTGTTTGGAAAGTACAAGCAACTTTCAAAACTAGCAATAACAATTTCAGAAGCCATCTCTATAACCACCAAAATAAAATCTGCACTTCGAGAGAATCCCGCCATGAAGCCGGCTTGGAAGTAAAATAACCCTGCTCACTGCTACTGTCAACATAGACGTGAAGAAGGTATGTGGCATTGTTTGGTTTGTTGGCATTGACAACTAATTGACTGTGTGCTATGTTCTGTGTGAACGAAGACCTCTTGTCTGTGTCAAGTCGTAAGACCCTAGCATAGAAGAGCATAAATTAAGTGATTGGGTGTCAGCCTAATGAGGGATCTCTTTCCACCCCGTCGCCGCCTCGTTCTGTCTGTCTGTCTGTTATGCAAAGTTTTGTATAACTCGGTTTTAAAAGACTTTGGAGATAGTTAAAGACTGTAGTTTTATTTCACATGAAAGACAGAGACGCATTGGATGAATGTATACGTGAAAATGATGTTATGAAAAGGATCAAGAAAAACACAGGATTAAGCAAAAACTGAAATCTGAAAAGTTTAGTAAATTAGTATTGAAAACGGATAATCCTATACAGTATGTATGTTTGTAGAAAATCGTTATGTTTTGGTTATTGAAAGAGAATGTGTGATGGATTATCATTTTTAATTCATTGTTGAAGTCTTACTTGTCAGAGAACAGTAAAATGCGGATTCTGGGGTCAGCCATCCCGAAACTGGTTGAGGATGGCTGAGCCAGAATCCGCATTTTGCTGTTCTCTAGATCATTATATCCACAGTATGTTCAGACAGACTTTGAAAAGCTGCCATCCATTCTGTCAGGACGTCCTTCCTGCGAGCTCATACCAGAAGGTGCTTTTTCCTTTATTTTCAAAGCTCATGGAGAAAGGAAATTTAAAAAAGACTATCACCTTCTGACCTCTATCCCTCCCCCTCTCTCTCTCTCTCCCTCTTTCTCCCTCTCTCTCTCTTCTCGTCTTCCCTCTCTCTCTCTCTCTTTTCCTTCTCTCCTCTCTCTCTCTCTCTCTCCCCTCTCTCTCTCTCATTCATCCCCTTTTTCCTCTGCACTTTCACTGATAAAAGGTCTCATGTACCTCTCTCCCCTCTCACTCTCTCTGTCTTCTCTTTCTCTCTCTCTCTCTCTCCCTCCCTCTTTCTCTCTCTCTCTCTCTCTCTCTCTCTCTCTCTCTCTCTCTCACACACACACACACACACACACAACACACACACATACACACACACACACACACACACACACACACACACACACACACACACGCGCGCGCGCGCGCGCGCATGCACTTTCTCTATCGATCTATCGATTTATGTAGTTATCACTCATACATCGTCTCTCACCCTCGTACTGACATTCTGTCTCAAAATCTATATCCGTGAGTGCTAATAAAGACTCTCTCTCTCTCTCCCTCTTTCCCTGTCTCTCGCTCTCTCCCTCTTTTCTTCTTAATATGTAAACACCATTCCCTTAGATAGTTCCTTATTCTTTTTAGGTCCAGTCTCTGGGACTTGCAGTACTGTACACCGATTCCCCGGAGGTAAAAAAAGTTTGTTCGACGCTTGGCGGTGCTGCCACTGGTTCTGCTTGCTGAGCTCGACAACGTCTGGTTAGCTCCAGGTGAAGTTCCAGGAATCGATCAGCTGTGCGACTACATGGTGTCTATCTTGATGATATGCGGCCAGTCTTCAGTCGTGACCTCTGGAATCATTTTGAGAACTTTGAAAATGACGGATTCGCACTACCAATCACTTGAATTCTTTCATTCTGCCTTCAGGAGACGATTCGGTTCGCCTCATCCAAACCTTTATGCGTTCGTTACTGCCCTGAGGCAGAGACAAGCTGAGACAGAACTTGCATTTCAAGTACTACAGGTGGAAATGCTCGTCCACCGAGACAAAGAGCTGCAAGAATGAAAGAAGAACGCCTGGCAAGAACACTGCAGCAATTCAGAAACGGTGCCAGAGATATCTTGTCTTACACGGACGCAATTGCTCTCACAGTAAAACTGCAATAGACCCTATAAAACAGATAAAACACAAAATGTTCCTTGATGGAACTTCCGTTTTTAAACGATTTTAAACACCAGTTTTACGAGAACATTAATAAAGATTATAATGAGATGTGCAACAGTAGACCTCGGAGGAAAAGCAAAAGTGTTCCTAGTAGATATCGTGGCATTTGTAAACCAATGGACATAAAGTAGACCTAACAGGAATAGACCAGGAAGGACCAGACTTAAAGGAAATAAACCTTGAAGGAATAGATCTAAAGGGAATAGACCTAAAGGGCCGCCCCTTGCGTTCTGCCAGTGACTCTAAATAGGACAGGCCTGACCATCCATCACTTAGCTGTCATTAATGAACCACAATGTGAAAATTTATGTAGCAAATTGAATGACATTGACTTTGTTAATTATGTGCGCATGTTCGATTTTGTGTGTCTGACTGGAACTTTCGTTGATTGTAACTTTGATTTCAGTGGTGTTTTCACGGATTATGATAAGTCTAGCGCCCCAGCAAGAAAGCTATTGAACCAAGGCAGAAACTCCGGTGGAGTTCTGTCGCTTGTAAAGAATTGTTACAGTCAGCAAATGAAAGACTTTGTAAAAAATGATAATATTGTTGTTATAAGGGTTCATAAGATGTTTCTAATGTAGACAAAGATATTTTACTTGTGGCATGTTACATTGCGCCTGATGGAAGCCCAGTCTCTCATAATAATGAAGTAAAATATGGGATAGTCATTCTGGAGGAAAATCTAAGACAAAGCATTGAGAAAGCTGAAGTGTACATCATGGTGACTGATGATTTGAATGCTAGAACAGGAAATGAACAACCCGAAGTCCAAGACATCACATTTTATATCTTTAACCTGGAACGTGTTGAGGAAGATGAGTTGTTAGTGCGTTCACAGATTCAGTTTGATAATTGAATAAGTTTGAGGCATTCATTATCGTATTGAATTGTG
>JAFLJL010002644.1:33707-58516 GCA_018398815.1 Conus ventricosus
GCTTGGAATAGAAAGTCTATGAAAGCAAGAATTGAGCAGTTAGATTTATTAACGACAAACTGAAAAAACGGGGACATGCAGCTTACACATTTAAAGATGTTGATCAAGCAATAAAAGAGTATTATCTAGTAACGGGCAAACCAATCGAGACATTGCCCCCACCAAAATTCAGTGACTTTTATCAACCATCAGACAAACAAAAGATGCAAGAAATCGCGTTTATTGCTTTGGTATGACTGTTGTGTATTTTGTTGCGCATAATATTGGCTGAATAAAAAATGAACAAAATCTATTATTCGCCAAAAGGATATTGGAAGGGAATACGGCAATTAAAAAGCTAAACCAAGCAGCGGGAGTCAGTGAACAAACAGCGAAGGAATGGTTATCTAAACAAGCAATTTTGCAAATTTATTTACCTGCACCTAGACGAATACAGAGACCGCACTTTGTGAATACAACACCAAATGACACCCATCAAATGGACCTTCTATATTTACCCCATGAACGATTAGACGAAAAAGATTAAAGTACGCGCTCACAGTCATTGACATAGCTTCAAGATACAAAGATGCGGAACCATTAACACAAAAGAGTGCTTCTGCTGTTGCTGTCGCTATACAACTGATATACCAACGAGGCCCGCTAACTTACCCTCGCATGATTCAAGTCGATGATGGAAAAGAATTTAAAGGCCAAGTGAATCAATTATTGTTAAAACATAGAGTTACCATTAAAAGAGGCATTCCAGGAGTTCACAGATCACAGGCTTTAGTTGAAAACTTTAACAAACAGTTAGCTGAAAGACTTTTTCCTACCAGTATCACAGAGAGCTTATTGACAATTCTCGCAACACAGAATGGGTTAGAAGACTGCCCTCAGTTTTGCGCGCAATGAATAATGAAGAATTTAAATTAACGGGGCTAAAACCAGTACAAGCAATCAAAAAACAAACAATAAATGTTGCTGAAGGGACTCTCAGTACAACCAGCAAACTATTACCGTTTGGTTTAAAAGTAAGGACCTTTATTTACCGGGGGAAGCAGAAGGGGACACTCGCATCAGGGCAACCGATCCAGTTTGGAGTGTTGATCCATATGAAATAAAAAGAATTGTAAAAATGAATCCGCCCGTGTATTATTTACGAGAAACTGACACAACAAAACAACCAGCTCCTCAAAGATCTTTTGTGAAGGAAGAACTGCAGATAATCCCACCAGACACGGTTCCAGTTGCTTAATTAATTTTTTAATTTACTTAAATATATTTGAGTCTAAAATGGAAGCTCAGAAGGAAGCGCAGAATGAAACAAGAATGATAAAGAAAGAGACCTTGGAATTGATGGGGAATCATATGATACAATTTCTGCTATTAGGGAAACATTTGTGAGGATTCATCGGCACATGGCAATGCATCCAGATCACCTACAACCCAAAATCCCAAATTTTGATTATCAAATATGGGAAAGAATATCTTGAAATAATAAAAAAAATTCGAGCACATCAAGCAAACATGAGAAAAAGTTTGTCTGAATTGGATTATGATATGATTGAGCTTATAATAAAACTTGAGGAAAACTATAATATGATTGAGGAAAAATATGAAGAAGATATATAATTATGCTGTTCTCCAGTGTCCAATTGCATATGAAAACTCTGGATTAACAAACACACGTTTTGTGTTTGTTCTATCTAATGACTTCTTTGTTACAACCGTTGTGTTGATCTCATGTAGATTAGATCGTAGTTTACGTTGTCATGATGAAAAGTATGTTTATTGAACAATGCTTCTTTGTAGTTGTCATGCGATATGTTTGACTGCACAACACTGCGAGATATTCCTTTTGCTTTCTTAATGGTTTTCTCCTGGCTCGAAATACTGTACATTTTCGACCTTAAACCAATAAACTCCTTAATCACCTTTCCAGATAATTCATCCTTCATCTTTCCTAAAACCTTCTTATTAGTAATTGAATGTAAAGGCGAATCTTTAGGGTAATCAGATGTGTCATACCATCCACTTGCTCCTTTAGCTACTTCTATTTCCATGTCTTTATAGATGTCTTCAGTAGGGATATCTATAACAAAACTATCTGTATCTGTGTAAAGTACTTTGGACTCTGGATACAAGGGTTTAAAGTAGTCATAAAGAAATTCTAACATCAAAAGCTTTGATAATTCTAAAACAGTAAACCCAATAAATACAGGTTTGTCTAATTTGACTTTCTTTTTTTTCACATTATGCCAAATAGCTGTCATGAAATCTCTAAGTCCTGATATTTGGTTTTGATCAGCTTAATTGCTTCTTTCTTTGGGACCAATCGACTCTTTACGTTTGGGGGATTTTTCCATAGTCTTTCAAAACAGTGTTGTTCTCAGCTTAAAAGCTTTTCTGAAGCATCTTTTGGATTTAGTTCTGAATCAGTGTTCTTCATGATGTAGGTTCATGAATGTTCTGATCAAAACAATTTTTACGATAAGTGTCAACTTAAAACATGTCTTAAAATAAAATTGTAGAAGTCTGTAATGACAGACATAATTTTTTTGCCCAAAGTTACACAATTTAGGCGGCTCGTTGGATTCATCTTTAGGCTTTTGTGCAAATGGATAGTCTTATGCAGGCATGGAGTTCATGAGGATATTCTAAATCAACTCTAGAATGAACCACCGTTGTTTGGCGTCAAACTGCCCCACCCACTTAATGCCTTTTGAATATTTTCGGACTGTCGTCTGTGTACATTTTAAAGTTACGTATGGAAGTGATGCCCAAGCCCATCCATAAGATTGTTTGCATCTAAATACATGAGATAGTTAGACCTTTTACTTGGATCTATCGTCCAAGTATTTGTTGTTGCTTTACAGTAATGATGCGAGCCATACTAATTCTCCACGCAATCCGTTTTCATCATCTGAATCATGGGCAGGTCAGACAATAATCAATCTGATCCAGTAAACTTTAAGAAAGCATCCAACTCACCCGGCGCAGAAAGTATGCCAGGATCAGGCTATAATGTTTCTGCAGGTCTTTCTAAAATTTTCAAACTCCGCCAACAAACAAACGTCAGCCTCAAGTATAAATCATGATAGTCCCTTTTGTTTTACACTCTAACTTCTCCCACGCTTCTTGAGCATGCTGGTAATCAGAATCACTGATGTCCTTTCCTCTAAGGTAAAAAAAGAACGCCCCTTTTAGGTGGAAGTGTATCTTCGTCAAACCTTTCCCAACTGTTCATGTACTCATAAGGGTAAACACCCTTTTAACAAGAGTTGAGTCCAATATTCTTCCGTTATTGGACAGGACTTAAGGACATAGCTAGTGACTCTAATGAACCCATCATGTGTTGCATAGAGTCATAAAAGAATGTTATTTAAAGTGAAAACATGTACTTTTCCGATGACTGTGCAATGCATGCTACCCTAAAGTCGCTGTCTACTGAAAGCAATATAGATGAGAGTCATAACCTCGCAAGTTATGAAAGAAGATGGGTAATTTCCATGTCTTTGGGTCAACCTTTAGTTGAAGATTGCAGTTTTTGTGCGCTGTCCTCTTAATTTCCCCACTATGTGATCATGGTCTCGTACTGTTGGATTCGCTGCGTCTGATGAGAGGCCTAAACCACAAATCCAACAGTGAGTGGCTGAGTCAAACTGTTGTTGGTCTTCAGGTGTCATCATGATTTCAGATAAATTCAGATTATTAGAACAGTCATTACGCACTTGCTGCATGCGTTTTAAGAAGTATTCTGCTGCATCTGGTCCTCTGTATAATTCTGGCTTTGAATGAGCGGGCCCTCCGACCCGACAACAATGAAAGCGAATGAAAAATCTGATGATTTCTCACTAAGACTGTTTTTTTGGGAAATCTCTGTGGGTTGGTCCTTTATAAGGAACATGAGTGATTCGAAGTCTGCGTAAACAACATATGGACTAGTTTTTCATCCGTTTCCAGTTCTTAAACAACTTTAGATCCGGGTGGGGCGTAGTTAGTTCTGTATGGCAATCTACCGGGCCCATACAATGTTTCTTATGTTCGATTGCGGCTTTATCGGATGGAATTCTTTTTAAACATTTTCTACAGAATTTTTTGTTTATTTTTATGCTTTGAAGTATGCCGCAATAATCTACTCATTGTTCGTATCAAAGTGTTTAAAGTGGCAGCCCTGCCGGCGAAAACATCAGTAGTAAGTCAACATGATTTTTGCCTGGCTCGCCAATTGTTGGATGTTCTTGGACACTCTAATAGGCTGTAGATTTGTTTTCCCCATCCCATGTGTAGATATTAACAGTTATTGGTTTGTTTTGTTCTTCAAACTGATCAATTTTGTCCACGCTAACAGGAAAGGATATTCCGCCCAAAGTTAAGATCATTGATGTAAGGTTCATAGTTAGACACTCTCTCTGCGTTTTTGCCGAGTAATGTAGCCTTTCGAGAACACACCACATAAAACATTTGTTCTGTATTCTTTATGTTTAAAATGCTCTTTTTGCAACTAATGCTGTAGGTAGTGGAATGTAAGCCCTCCTACAATCGGCGCATACTTAGCCCGTTTTAATCTGATCTTATGACTTTCGCCCTCTGACCAACCAGAGCCTCTCATTTTGGCTCTTCAGCGGCCCATCAACTGTGTAAGAGCTCGTTGCCAACCAGGTGTTAAGTGTTATGGAAAGGGAAAAGTCTGCTGTTTGTTAGCCCGACTTCTAATTTTCTTTTTTTGTTACATAGTCGATTAAAACAGCTAACATTACTTAACTGGGGCATTGTTAGTTACCGGAATTGAAAAAAATAGCATGAACAACACTTTTTCCGTACGTTTGCGGACAATGACTTCTAATGATATCATTTAAGCTTTTATTAAATCTTGTTCCTTACGCATTGCTTCAAACAATTCGTCTGGACCTTCATATATCTTATCCATGCTGAGTTTCTTTTCTAACTCAAAATATTTATTTAAATTAAAAAAAAATACTTAATCAGAATCAATATCAACGGTCTTTTGCGCTTGGACTCATAAACTAAAGTATAAACACCCTTTGGCGTTGTTAATGCGAGCTGTTAGAAACAGATGTTTAATGTTTCGTTTACTTTTTTAAACATTCCCTTTTTTATCTGCTCGGGGTCTGGCTGTTGAGAAAAAACTTGTCTTGCCTTTCTTTGAAGATCAAACTTTTGTCTTTTGTAGTCATCAAAATCGGCCTGTAAACGACTAAATTCTTCATCCGTGATGTTTTGAGTCAGCTAGTGCTTTATTTATTATCAGTTTGAACGAACTAAGTTAGCTGTTATTAGTTGAACCATAGCTGTGTGCTTTTGGAGTTTAGTTTTTAATTTTTTGCTAGCAGCACCTACAGCTAATGAACACAGGCCAAGAGCTAAAGACAAACCGCCTAGAGGTAAAGCTGCAGGTGCACCTACTCCTGTTGCTAAGAGGCCTACACTTGTTCCTGCTGATAGAGCACTTATAGTCGATGCTCCAGTATTAACATAGGTAACAGCATTAAAGGCTGCAGAATACCTTCGTTTGGTTTTGCTGTATTTTGAAAGGTCTTGCTCTAGTTTTTGTTGCCTTGTGTAATGTTGGTTAGTCTGAAGGTTTTTATGTCAGGGTTTTCTACTATCCCTTCATTTGGCGACTCTAGGCTGTAGGCGTTTTTGGATAAACCGTAACAGCCATGCTTTTTAAACTAAAAAATAATTTAGTAATGTATATCTTTTAATCTGTTATCTTTGAATATTCAGCTGCGCATCATATATTAAAAACAAATGTACATTAAATGGTTTATCGCTTTCTTCTTCTTTATCAATTTGAATGTTTATTACGTCTTTAACCGTTCTCCCACTTCCATGCAACTGATTATCCTCTGTTGACCTTAGGTCAATCCATAAACCGTATTTCGACGTTAAATAATCATCAAGCCTAACACTGTGAAGGTGTAGATCTTTAGACACAAGGTCTGCTGTTGGACTTCTACACCTCCACCCCCAAACAATTTTCTTATTTCGTCAAAATGCTGATAAGGTCTAAGCCGCTAGCGTAGATTTGGTTAGGACTGCCCTCAATTGTACATGACTTTCGTTATTTTAGGATTAATAAAATTTTCAGTTTGTCTTTGAATGGTTCTTCATCTTCACACAGCATAAAATACCTTTAAGCGATCTTGCTGAGGACGCTAAGATTAAAATTCCATATAGCGTCTGCCTTGCTTTTAGGTATTGTTGTATGATGAATCACTCTTTCGTAATATATTGGTAATTTGATTGATATGTTGCTTAATCAGCCTTGCTAAATTAGGGTTGCTAACAACGTTCAAACTCTAACGAGATGTCAGAAATGCTTGTACTTTGCTTGGGTGTCTTCAGATATAATAACACTTTGTATTCATATAAAGTTAGCTCATATGACAATCTGTCTTTTAAAGCTCCTTGAAAGTATGGCGCATGCGATTTTAACAGCTCAAATCTAAGGGAATGGAAAAGCGTTTTCCATATGCATAACTTACAGCTACATACTTTTTGCCGTCTTAGCATCTACAGCGCCTAATTCTATGTTTTAGTGCTTCTTTATTTTCGATTCCTTGAAACGCAAGATCAGCCCTTTCATTCGCGGTTAGCCATAGATCAGAATAGGTTAAAAATATGTCTGCATTGTGTAAAGAAAATATTTCTTCCCCCTCAAGTTTTATAAGAAATTTTCTTAACGATTGCCCGTCCCAGATTCTGGACAACTGTCCTGCTTGTGTCTGCTGTTGAAGCGAGTTCTATTTTGAAAGTAAGTTGCGCAGAGCCTGGCACAATCACTTCATCCGCTCCTCGGTCTGGAAATCTGACAGTAAGAATTTGATCTGCATCAATAGTAGATGGATTATTTGGAACAGTAATATTCCGTTATTTCCCTTCACGCCAAAGGGCTCTTTCAGTCATCTATGCGGGTCAAGAATTGAGCCATATGCTTGTGACATTTTTTATAAAACAAAATAAAAAGTTAATTATTTAAAACATGGCAGGAATTGGAGGTGAAGAAGATTATGATGTTTTTGATCCTGGAGACGACATGAGTGAAATGACTCCTTTGACACAGCATCGCTCAGCGCTCTCATGCGGCGTGAATTAACAGAAAGTACGGCCAGAGCATTTTACAAAAGTTTAGGCCTAGAACCTCCTGAATTTATAGACCCTAATGATTTTAAAGTAAAAAAAGATGGCCATCTGTTTGTAAAAATCGGCCCCGACCAAGAACAACTTTTTCAGCTTACACATAAACGAGACCCATCAAAGTTGTAGGTATGAATACAATTAGACAAAGACTTAGGGCGGAAGATCGAAATCGCCTTGGCATTGTTAAACCAAAATTACATAGGGAAGCAGTTGCTAAACTTCAAAACACACTACAAAACTCCCAACAGATAACCAAATGCAAAACATGCCGCTTGAAGTTTTAAATCAAACAGCAGGCGAAATAAATCAAGCAATAGAAGCAGAAACCGCTTCTTCAGAAGAAACAGTGCCAAAAACAATTGATGTTTCTTCAGAAGAAACAGTACCAAAAACAATTAATGTTTCTTCATTGCCTATAAGAGAATTAGAAGCCCTTGATCGCACTTTAAGAACCTTCCGAGGGGAATTAATAAACAATTTAGCAAAACGAGTGAACTAAAGGAGCGTATAGAAAAAAGAAAAAGAAAAACACGCTGATGCTGACGACGCCAACTTAGGGCGTGATGTTAAAGAAAGAATAGAACAAAGACTACATGAACTTAATCTACAAAGATTAGCAAGACTAGAAGCGTTGTATATTAACCGAAAAGAATTACGAACTCAAGTGAACAGAATAAGAGAAACTATCGAAAAATTTTTATATGAAGACACGACGCTAGCAGAACGAATAAGAACACTGTTTTAGAGAGCAAGGCGTCACATTAGCAAGTGTTATAACTGCCTTAGGATTTGCAATAAGTACACTGGTGTTGGCTATTACAGGCGGCGGTGGTCAAAGTCCAGTGCCTCCACCACCATCGCCTCCATCACCGCCTGATAAATCATGGGTAAAAAAACAGCTTGATCATCTTGCGGGTTTATTGTTCGCCGCCTCAGTCACTCCATTTTGAAATTTTACTGAGCTTCATAATGACTGATACCCTTTGTCGTGTTGTACTCCACGTCTCGTCTTCCACACTCTAATTTACGTCACGTCCCCTGTTCTAGATATCTTTGTGCACGCCGACACCCTTTGTTGTGTTGCATTTCACGTCCTGTTTTCAACCCTTTTTGTTGTGTGTGTACCTGTCAACCCCGATACCCTTTGTTGTGTTGTATTTACGTCACGTCTTCGACCCCCTACCATGTACTTGTGAACGCTGACTACCACTTCTCACTCCCACTGCCCTCCATTTGATTCTATTTTTTTGTTTTTCCCACCTTCCATTCTCCGTCACCTCCACTTCCAACTACACACTTTCAATCGTCATTGTGCATTCTTGATCCCCACTCGTCTCTGTTCCACTACCTGCCCCAACAACAACTAACACACAACACAATGCCAACTGCCCAATTTTCTCCCGTACCCATGCCAGCTTCTGCAGGTCCATTCAGTTTCTACCACCCACCATCCAACCATTCGCACTAGGCTATGCCAAAACACAGTTTCAGAAAACCAAATCAGCATCCCATTTCCACTTTCTTAAACAATGTCTTAAACTACACATCACACCCCGTGCTTCTCACTTCCCACACCCCTTCCAACCTCCACAACACCACTCTCATCACTACCACCGAAAAGATTCTCTTCCGGGCCAGTCGTAAACTCATGTTGGCACATATAAAAACACTCAGTTTTCACCATGAAATCTCTCTCCAACCTTCTCCAACATTTCAAACAACAAACAACAATCATCATGCCACAGCACCTGCCTCCAAACTCAGACAACTCATCCATACACACAACCAACTCATTTACAACCACTGCAACCAGACCAAACAAAACAAACTATCACAATTACAAAACAGACAAACAACTACTCGCCCGGACCATTCTGCTTCCACAACCACAACCCTGACCCACTACCACATCTGATCACCACCACCCCTTGTCTACTGC
This sequence comes from Conus ventricosus, assembly GCA_018398815.1. NCBI lineage: Eukaryota > Metazoa > Mollusca > Gastropoda > Neogastropoda > Conidae > Conus > Conus ventricosus. Next base: position 42,796 of record JAFLJL010002644.1, read on the forward strand.
ATCCCTGACAACCTCCCCCTCTCTGACGATGAAAGATCAGTCTAAACAAAAGGACTGAAATTCATCCCTACTCAACCTACCACCAACAATCACCAGAACCACTTGACGTGGAAAGGTTTTTTAGGAAACTTCGTTGGATGGCAGCACTTGAAAACATACCCAGCCCCCACCACCCCAAAACTCCGACAACCTTCACTCAACTATTTCAACCCCAATGCTCCGCCAACCACCCTCAAACAAATCCAGTGAAGTTGAACTCTACATAAAAACATGCAAAATAGACATCAGCCGGATCAAATCCAAACCTGTCCGACACTGCAACCTTTCACAAAACCAACAAAAAGCCCTCAATCACACACGAGAACGACAGGACATTGTCATCAAACCAGCAGACAAGGGTGGTGCAGTGGTAGTTTGGGACAAACAACTATACATAGCAAGAGCACAAAAACAACTGTCCAACACAAATTTCTACACCCCACTCACAACATCACCCCTCCCTCAACACCAGAAACTCATTGCTAACTCAATCAAAGAAGAAATCAGACTCAACAATCTACCCACTACAGCCAAACTCCTCATTATGACAGACACCAAACAGCCCACCTTCTACCTACTCCCCAAAATACACAAAATGAACACACCTGGCAGACCCATTGTTTCAGCCTGCAGCTGCCCCACTGAACACATTTCGCAATACTAGACTTCCTCCTTCAACCCATAGTACAAAGCCTCCCCACATACCTCAAAGACACAACCCACACACAAACATGATTAACTCGCACAACACAGACCCCCTTTTCAACCCAGCCTCCTCTTCACACTTGACGTGGTGTCACTCTACACTGCCATCCCCCACACTGATGGACTAAGGGCCCTCACATTTTTCCTTGACAAACGGCCCCCCAACCAACAACACCCTCCCACCACCACTCTGGTCAGACTCGCTGAATTAGTCCTCACCCTGAACACATTTCAATTCAACAAGCACACATTCTCACAAATTAGTGGTGTTGCCATGGGTACCAAAATGGGACCAGCCTATGCTTGCCTCTTCATGGGACACTTGGAACACCGCCTACTCAACACATACACAGGCCCCACACCTGAACTGTACAAAAGGTATATCGATGATGGACTGGGAGCCACATCTATGCCAAAACAAGACCTCCTCAACTTCCTCAACTTGCCCAGACCTTCCATCCATCTATCCGACTTACCTACACCATTTCGCAGTCGTCAACTTCCTAGACATCACCATCTCCCTAGAAGAAGGCCTACTCAAAACCTCCATTTTCTACAAACCCACCGACGCACATGCATACCTAGACTACTCATCCTCCCACAACCCACACACTAAAGACAGCATCCCATACTCACAATTTCTCCGTCTCCGCAGACTCTGCTCCAGCGAGGAAGACTTCACTAACACAAGCAGCCAAAATGTCACACAATTCTTCACCAACCGCGGATACCCCAGTTCCATCATCAATGCAGCACTCCGCCGCACCATAACTGTATCCAGAACATCTGCTCTGACACCCCAGCATCCAACCAAGACAGACAGACCCACAGCCTACCTCCTCTACCACCCGCACACCCTCCCCATCTGTAGGATCCTCAAATCCAATTGGCACATTATACATAACCACAAACCCGCCTTCCATACCAAACCCATGATCACATTCAAACGTGACAAAAACCACAAAGACCTCCTCGTGCGATCCAGTTTGAACAGAACCACAGCTACACCACACCAGGTACTCACCCCTGCTCCAAACCCAACTGCAAAATCTGCCCCCTCACCAAACCAGACACCAATCTTACAGGGCCCCAAAAACTCCTTCACAGTCAAACGCACATTTTCATGTCAGAGCCGCAACATTATATATGCCATCCCACTGCCAGCTGTGCGGCAAGATCTACATAGGGAAACGTCACGCACACTTGAAACACGCATCGCTGAACATCTGGCTGATATCCGCCACCACCGACCCAAACCCGTCGCCCTACACTTCAACCACACCCAACACAACATCGACCATGTCAAAGTTATGGCACTCTGGCAGTCACAGAGTGACAGCTTTGAACGCACAACTCAAGAATCCCCATCTCATTTCCAAACTGGGCACACTACACCCCCAAGGCATCAATATCCAACAATAACCAAACACACATACCCACCTCTTCCACATCAGTTGGCAATATCCCCTACCAACACACACACATACACACACACATACACACACACTTACATACACCACCACCACATCCTCTTCACTCACTTCATACAGTAGTTACAGCAACCCTCCATCTATCTAATCTTAATTTTGTTTTGATCCTTCCCCTTAAATCCCCCCCCCCACACACACACACACACACCTTTCTTCTCCCTTTTTTTTTTTTTTTTTTTTTCTTTTTTTTTTTTTCATCATTATCTATCCACCATTACCACAACCATCACAAAGATATCATACCATCCTAATAAACTAGACACACAACCCTATCATATCACACACACACACCTCCCCTGACGCAACCGCCCCCCCCCCCCCCCCCCCCTCTGTTTTCCTCCCCATAATCCCCTGGCCTCTGGCATTTCCGCCTTCATGGAGAATTACGGATAAGTCATTTTTCATTCCCCTTTTTTTGTTTTTCGTAGTTTGTACTGTCCCACATGTTAAATGTGATTTATTTTTTCGCCTGATGAAGACCCAAGTGGTTGAAATGCATCGTGTCTTGTCTTGTGCTTTGTTTGTCAATGTCATTGGCGGTAAGTCTAAAACCTATTCCTGATCTTGCTTCGTTCGCCGCCTTCAGTCACTCCATTTTGAATTTTATTAAAAAAATTAGCCGGTAAAGCTATAGACTCTTTACTAGGTATATTAGGGGTGTCGTTAGCTGGCTTTTGTCTACTGCAAGCAAAGTAGTTGGCTTTATGGCTGAGCACTTATGGACATTAGTTGTGTTAATAGTCGGGTTACTATTTAGTAAAATAAAGAAGGAGTAATCCTAGGCCAGTTAATCCAACAACAAGTGCTGTCTTTTCATATTCATGGTCATTATTTTGACTTCGCGGTCTTCAACAGTCTTTGGGCTTTGGACCTCAGGGATTGGATGACTTAATCTTGGGGGCTCATCTTGTTTTTTTATTGTTTGTAATATTACTGGCTCAGAATTTATGTCGTTTTTTTCCGACCTTCTGTTCATTGCCTGCCACAAGGATTTCATTATTGTAGTTTATTATTGTACCTATCTGGAGTCTGAGGTCAGAAGGCAGCATGTATAAACCAGTGCCAACAGCAAAGTCTACTTTCGATCTTGCGTATTGTAAAACATTTTGGTACCTTTTTGTACTCGAAGGTAAATCAACTGTAGAATTAATGGCGTCCTCTAAATTTGCTAAGTATTGTTTTTGCGCGTCAAAGCCAGTAGAAGGATCAGTTATGCTCGATCTCGTTTGTGCTTGCGAACCTAGCAAACACCAAACGTAAGTACGAGTAGAGTCGTTTATTCGCTCTATTCCTGCTTTAGTTAGGCCCTTAGAAGTGTCTAAGATAAATGTTGTCCATGCTGTTTTTATGCTCTTGCTCTATGGACCCGAGGTGAACACCTGTGCCTGAAGAGAAAGATGTGTAAGGAGGATTCCAGTCATAGTTATACTTTCTGTGCACGCCCCAAAAATAAGGGGTGCCTAAGCCATGATTAAGATCCAACTTTTGTCTAAAGTCTTCCTTAACATTAATATTGAATTTGTTACAGATCCTTTCAAAAGCCTTCATGTCTTATTCTGTTGCTAAATGGATTAAACGGTTTGTCATTTGGTAATGGCGCTTGCAGTTCAGTCAAAATACGTCTGAAGGTGTAATAAAAATGAAATTCTATTACACTGACATTCTCCAAAGGATCAGTTGATTTAAATGATCAGCTTACGACATCCACACCCAGTTGTTGCACATGTCACGAGTTTGTCACGACTTAAGGCCACTACGACGGTTGACACCATTGGGTGCGCGGAATTATTCATTTATTTATTGTCGTTGCTGGGTCGTGTATCCGTCCTTAATTGTGGCTGTTGGTGCGGTTGCACTTAATGTCGTTCCGCCTCATGGTGTAGGGTTTACTTTCTCTCTCTCTCTCTCTAATTCCACGCCGTGCAATTCTTCCTGCAGGTTCAGGGTGCTCGTACCTTTCTCTCTCGAACTTGCTGTCTGTCGGGCTCTCGCTGTCTTTTTTACCTGCTCGCACGTGCTCTTCATTTCTTTTAGCTTGAGGTATTGCTCACTCTGTGAGTAGGTGGCATGTTGGCCGCCATCGCTTAGGCAAGGTTTTCTTCATCGAGTGGAAGATGTCTCTGGGAGCGCCTGCTCGGTCCTGGTTTTTCACCATTTGCATCGATGGTAAGTCGGTGGTACCTTCATTTCCTACAGGGGGAGAGACATCACTTCATCTTTTTTCCGCAGCTGCGCTGCTGTCTCTCGACTGGACGAGGGCAGAGAGAGTCGTTTGACCCGCCTCTTCTGGGTCACCAGGGTAGCTGGGTAAGCATCAGTTCGTGGTTTGTTTGTTTTGGTTTTTGTTGTTAGCCGGCTTATTCTTCTCTTTTGCGCAATTATCTTTTGGTTTCTAAATTGTAAAGAAATATTGGTTTGAGATCCATTTTCTATGGTTAATTCAATCTTTAACTGGCCATTCTAAAATTATATCCAAAATTCTTTCTATGTTTATGCATTGGTGGATGCGGTAGTCGGTGGGGAAGGGAGGAAGAACCTGGTGATTCAGGGTTGGTAAATTGCTTGGTCTCGCTCGGTCCGAACCCTGGTCACATTCGCGGGCTCTTTTTCTTCGGCCACCATCTGTTTGTGTGTGCAAAGGTGAACGAGTTTTTATGTTTCGCGAGGGCAGGCGTAGCATGATTAGTCGTTTAGAGTGTGGTGGGTTTTGTCTATTTTTTTTAAATATTGATTATAAAAATGTGGGGTAAAGTTGCATTTTGAATTATTATTATTTGCAAATGTGGTGGCAGATGTAAGCAATTAGTTCAGTTCCTAAGAAAGGAAAATGTTAACGTGAGTGAGAAAGGATGCAGATAATTCTTATTTGTTTTTATAGCCTGTTAACTTAATGCAGTCTCTTACCTGCTTCGTGTGAGAGGCTTTATCGAACATTCTGATTTGGTTGGTTTGCTGTGTTATGCTCAAGGTCTGTGTTGAGCTGGTGTTGTTGGGTCTTTTATTTTGTAGACCGCCCCTCGCCCATACATGCGAGTGGCTGTAGTAGGATTTAACCGCATGGGTCTCAGACTGTACCATCGAATGGGGGTTCACAGTGCCCTTCCCTCCTCTCTTCTTTCTCCCAGTTACCTTTTCCCTCCTCCCGGGGGCTTCACCCGGAGCTTGGACTTGGTTGGTTATTTAGGGGGGGCCACGCACTGGTCTGGGCCACGCACTGGTGGGGCCACGGCACTGGTTGGAGCCTGGCACTGGTTGGGGACGCGATGGTGGTGCCGCGCAGGTTAGGACCGCGCACTGGTTGGGGTCATGCACTGGTTGGGAACCACGCAATGGATGAGGCCACGTACTGGTGGAAAAAGCCCGTGGACTTGCTGGACGGTCCTGATCCCGTCCTGGACCACAGCAACAACGCCACGTACACACGGGACGCGCTCTCCACCGCTCTGTTTGGGTGTGTATAGGGTGTCGGCTTGAACGACTCTCCTTCAACGAAAAGACCGGTTTTGGAGCACCTAGTGCGACAGGGTGTTGCTCCCTGTAGTCTTGGGAGAGGCAGGGGGTTGTGGATAAAGGGATGGTGTGCTGGGAACACGTTTATTATAATTGCGTATGTATATGTGTTGAAATGCATGATTGTGATTGTGCATTGTTGTGTGTGTTGGAATGCTTGATTGTGATTTGTGCATGGTGCGTGTGTTGAAATATTTATTTGCACGTTTTGTGTGTGTTGAAGTGTGGAATAAATGGGGTTGTATCTATAATCTTTCTTGTGTGGGCTCTTGCGAGGGCGGTTGTGAGGTCAGTCACTCCCTTCACTCACATCTAAACTGATCCATTGTCAGGGCTGACCTCCGGGGTCGTCGTCCGACAATTCGTGGAGGGCCTCGTCCGGATGTGAAGGGCTCTGACGTCTCTCTCGATTCGCGGAAAGTACCTGTCCAGTTCTGTCTGTTTTGTTTACGTTTAGTCGTTTTGTCCGAGTTTTTGTTGTGGGTGGTGGCTGGGTGATGTTAGCTAGTGTATGGAGTCTTTGGTGCCCGAAGGAACATTTCTGGGTGTGGCTGGGGAGAGTCGAGGTGAGACAGGGGAATCGACCGCGTCCAGACTCCTTCGCGGGTGTGCTCACGCAGATAGCGGCGTTAAGACTTTCCTTTCTGTCTGCCACTCAGGTATGTCATTCCTGTTTTGTAGTTAACCAGGTTTTTTTTTTTACCGGGTGGTTATGAGTACAGGTGGTGTATCGGGACGTTAGTGTCACTTTTTCTCTACTCCGGATTTTCCGTCTGCCATTTTTGTTTTGTTTTTCGGTGAGCACCCACCGCACTCCCAGTTGCTCGTGCCTCGTGGAGCGCGGTGTGCCAGAGGTGGGAGCAGCGGACATATTTTTTGTTTTGTTTTTTTTTTTTCAGGGAGCCCACCGCATGTTGCTCGTGCTGTGGATGCGCGGTTGTTGCCAGAGTGGGAGCTAGCCGGAACACATACGCACACACAACACCACACATCCTAAAATATTTGTTTCTTTCTCGTGGAATTGTCTTTCCCCTGTATTTGAGAACCCGTAGGATAAGTGTTGTCATGGCAACGTCGGTGTGTCGGTTTATGGCGACGCGTGCGTCGAAGAAGAAAGAATTCAATTGTAGTCCTCTATATTTATTACCAGTACTTCGACTACAGTGATTCTACTATTCAGTGCTGTAGTGTAGTTTCCCGCGGTACTTTCGTTGCTTCTTCGCTGGGGGATCTTTCTGCCGAGACCACAACTGACGCTTCGCTCGGATGCTTGTCCAGATCAGAGTTTGGTTAAGCATCTGTGGCTTTCTGTTGGGTTGCAGAGAACGAAACCTTCTCCCCTCCAGGCTTCCCTGTTAAGGAGTTAGCCCCGGGGACTTTCCTTTGGGAAGTCGAGACCCATGGGGAAAGGGGTCAACGGGTCACCTCCGTGTCGGAAGTGGAGATCCTGCCAGGATATCGCTTCTGTCCTTATGTTTTTGGAGCGAACACAGCGACGAGAGGATGAGGACCTTCCGTCCGCGAAGACGGCTTGTAAGGAAGGAGGGCCGAGTAGGGAAGTGCTAGATAGGATGGAGCTCTGCCATAAGGGAGGGAGGCTGCTCTGCGCAGAGAGGGAGGTTGCCAGACAGAAGCCCTCCGTCGGGAGAGTTAGATCTGCGTTAGGGAGGAGATGGCAAACAACTTCTTTCGCGGCCCCTCCCGCATCTGTAAGTCAGGGGGGTTATTAACCAAACAGGCAAGCGATAGGTGTAGAGGCCAAAGTTAAAGCTTCGAGTTCAGGACCTAGTGAGGGACATTGATATGTTCTTAGAGCCATTTTTGACCAAAGTGGCTATTCTTACCAATTGTCTGAGAACAAAAGGCCATGCACTTTTTTCGTGGATTATTTGTGCTGCAAGGGAGTGTGGTGCTCACTCTAAATGAAGGCGCGTTTATGCAGAATGCTGTGTTGGTCTGCGTAAGCGTTTACCTTACCCAGAGGACGTACAGGAGGAAGTTCAGTCATGAAGAAGAAATCACGACGAGACTTGTGCAGTTTGGAGAAAGGTGCGCAAAACGCTAGGGTACTGGCGTTCAGTAAATTGGCTAAGCTGGTGCTGGAGGATCTGATTTCTCATGAAACTAGCTCACCAACACAGTGTCCCCAGAGTTGAGAATTCCGTATAGGACGAGACAGCACCTCAGGATTTTCGCGGCGGCGATTCATACTGCTGAGGTGTTTAGCTGAAGCCGTAAGGCATTGGGCTCGCTCAAGACACGGACATGAAGACACCCACAGGATTTGTGGCAGTAGGCGCCGACGCTGCTAGCGGGTTTGAACATGGCAGGCAGTTTATCGGGGTTTTCAAGCCCCGGTTTGTTTTTCTTTGTGGTATCCCGGCCACATTAGAAAGATTGCCCCATAAGCCGCCCGGTAGTTATGGGGTAGTCTTCCCAGCGTCCTCGGGCTTCGGCTAAGTGGGGTCCCATCCCAGCTTTTGTGGTACAGAGTGCCCGGTGTTTTTTCTGTTGTTGGTTCTTCCTTGGCGGCACCATCAAGGGATTACGGGAGCATCAACGCTCTTTGTTGATAAGGATTTGGTTTCCCTGAGGCCCGGGGACGCGCAGTTACGATGTGTTGCGGGTTGGAGGTTGGTTTTACCTCCAACCGTCCTTCTGTACTCTTTCTATCTCCACCCCCGTACTTTCTAGGGGCGGGAGCGTCTGGGCCATCGGGTGAGCGACCTCTGTATTCCCTTCTCATAGGGAATACTATCACCTTTGCCTGACGGACGCCAGTCGTCCTTGTCTAGGATCTGCCCGTACAGGGCGTGTGTGGGAGTTACCACCACGCGCAACAAGCTCTAAGGAAGCAGGAGCAGGAATTGCGTCCCGTTCTACAGCCGATTCTGACGAGGTTTGGCCAGGGTCGACCCTGCTACCATGGTCGCCTTCAGGCCAGGGACTTGGTATGTCCAAGCCTGAGACAACTGGTGATAGTCCGATCTGTCTGCCGAACGCCCAGGTGAGCATCAAGCTCCAAAGGGGATCTCTATAGGGTTTTTCATGGGCAGATCGGGTAGCCAAGCAATAGTTGTCCCCCAAAAGCTTGAGAGAATTGTTCTCGGCAGGCCCATGATTCACCTATGGTGGTCATATGGGCTCAAAGCAGGACTCTCGAGCGGTAAGGACAGAATTTCTTTTTGGCCAGGGATGAACTCACAGGTTAGGCAGTACTGCGCAGTTGCGATGTCTGGCCAACGGACAACGCCTAAGGTTCGCTTGAAGCGTGTTTTCCCTAGGGTCAGTGCACGGGTTGGGGTGCCCATTCAGGCAAGGCTTGGGGTCGACTGGTGGGTCATTAATCCACCATCCAATCGCGGTGTCACCGTCTACATTTCGGTAGACGGTTTTAGACGATGCGGGTGTCGAGCAGAGGCTGCCCGCTTAGGATATCGATACCCTACTATCGCTTTGAAGCTCTCGGGAGATTTGGGACGCGCACAGGCGTTGCCCAAGAAGAAGTACGGCCGGAAGTTTGTACTGGAGAGCGATCACTCATCCTCTTCCAGTGCTTTGGGCCGGATCGGCATCAGTCGTCTCGATCATGAGTTAGGCAGTGGAATGCAGAGTCATTTTCGCCATATCAAGGCGTTCCAAGCAATGCGGATGCTGATCTATCTCAGCTGAGCTCCGTAGTCAGACACCCATTGGGGGAGGGAAATCAGTCAGAGGGCCAATTCCCTCAGGCCAGGGTTATGTCCCCTTTTGGGGTCAGTTGTTGTAGTGACAGTTGTCGGCAGGAATCATCACCTGTCGCGGATTGTATTTTTTTATTGGAAGGTTTGCATAGTTGTTTGATAAATGTTAGTATTTTTGTATATCCCTGTTGTAATTCTATCGTGTGAATGTTTGTATTGGATTTATCCGTACTCTGTCGATCACAGAGGGTTGGGTTCGGTCCCATTGTTGGAATTTGCACATAGTCGAGTTCAAAGGAGCACTGTATTCAGAGTAAAACAGATGCTTTTAGAAGGGGGTTTTGTCACGAGTTTTGTCACGAGGCTACGGGACGTTTGACCATCTGCGGGGGCGGTATTATTCATTTATTTATTGTCGTTGCTGTGGTCGTGTAATCCGTCCCTTATGTGGCTTGTTGGTTCGGTTGCCACCTTAATGTCGTTAGCTCAGGTTTAGGTTTACTTTCTCTCTCTCTCTCTCTAATTCCACTGCCCGTGCAATTCATCCTGCAGGTTCACGGGTGGCTGGTACCTTCTCTCGAACTTGCTGTCTGTTCGGCTCTCGCCTGTCTTTTTACTGTCGCACGATGCTTCATTTTTTTTTCTTGAGTATGCTAACTCTGTGACGTTAGCGTGGCATGCTGGCCGCCATCGCTTAGGCAGGTTTTCTCTTCACTCGAGCGGTAGATGTCTTGGGAGCGCCTGCTCCGGTTCCTGGTTCTTCACCATTGCATCGAAGGTACAGTCGGTACCTTCATTTCTACAGTCGGCCTGTAGGGGAGAGACATCACTTCATCTTTTTTCCGCATTGTCGTGCTGCCTTCGACTGGACAGAGGGCCCAGAGAGTGTCCGTTTGACCAGCCTCTTCTGGGATCACCCCACGGGTAGATGGTTAAGATCAGGTTAGTGGTTTTGTTTGTTTTGGTTTTTTGATGTTAGCGGCGTTTCTTCTCTTTGCGCCAATTTTCTTTTGTTTTCAAAATTGTAAACGAAAATATGTTTGTGACCTTTTCTCTGGGTAATTCATTCTTAACCAGGCCATTCTAAATTATATCCAAAATTCTTTTCTCCTGTTTAATGCTCTGGTGCCTGCGGTAGTCGGGGGGATGGTGAGAGAGTACTGGTGATTCAGGGTTGGTACTTGCTTGCGGTCTCGCTCGTCAGCCCCGGGTGTTGGTGGGCGTATGCTCCGCCCCTGTCACATTCGCGGACTTTATTCTTCCGGCCACGTCTGGTTGTGTGTGCAAGGAGAACGAGTTTTTATGTTCGCGAGGCGTGCGGACGCATGATTAGTCGTTTCGATGTGTGGTGGAGGATTTGGTCTATTTTTTTTAAAGATTGATATAAATGTGGGGATATTGTGCCATTGAATTATTTTTATTTGCAAAACCTTGGTGGCAGATGTAAGGCAATTCGTTCAGTTCCAGAAAGGACAATGTTAACGTGAGTGAGAAAAGGATGAAGATTATCATATTTTTTTATAGCCTGTTTAACTTAATGCAGTCTTTTACCTAGTTTCGTGTGAAGAAGACTTTAACGAACATTCCTGATTTGGTTGGTTTGGCTGTGTTTGTAGGTCTGTGTTGAGCTGGTGTTGTTGTGGGGTATTTATAGTAGACCTCCCTCGAACCCATCATGCGAGTGGCTGTTAGGATTTACTGCATGGGTCAGATGTATGGATGCGGGGTTCCTGTGCCCTTCCCTCCTTCTCTTCTTTCCTCCCAGTTACCTTTTCCTCCTCCCGGGGCTTCACGGAGCTTGGAATGGTTGGTGCACGCACTGGTTGGGGCAACGCAACTGGTTTGGGGCCACGCCTGCCCGGTGGTGCCACGCACTGGTTGGGGGAACGCGCACTGGTTAGTTGCCCTGTGACGCGGTTAGCGACCGCTACACTGGTTGGGGTTCAACGCATGTTGGGACCACGCACTGGTTGAGGCCTCGAACTGGTGGAAAATGCCCGTGGGGACTGAACTGGCCGGTCCTGATCCCGTCCAGGACCTCCAGGCAACAACGCCCACGTACCCCGGGTACGCGCTCTCCACCGTCTGTTTGTGTGTGTCAAGGGTTTGTCGGCCATTGAAACGAATCTCTTCAAGAACCGACCCGGTTTGGAGGCACCTAGTTGCAGAAACAGGGTGCCTCCCAGTAGACTTGGGAGACGGCTGGGTTGTGGAAAAGGGCTGTGTGGTGCGAAAGTTTATTTATAAATTGGTGTGTCATATGTGTTGAAAATGCTGATTGTGATTGTGCATGTTGTGTGTGTTTGGATGCTTGATTGTGATTGAGGCATGGTGCGTGTGTTGAATTATTTATTTGCGTTTGTGTGTGTTGATGTGAATAAATGAAGTGGTTGTAATCGTTAATCTGTCTTGTGTGGGCTCTTGGAGGCGTGTGAGGTCCAAGGTCACTCCTTCACTCACATCTTTACTGATCCAGTCAGCGCAGACCTCAGGGGTCGTCGGTTGGTGACACACCAAAACACGCAAGTTTAACTGGTTCTGAAAAATGCATCGGATGACCCGTAAACCACACTTGTTGCGATGTAGTCTTTTTTAATTAGGGGGGTTATGTTATTTGTCCCATTGGAGTAATAACCTTTTACTTGGAAAGAAGTCGACTGAGTGACAGAAGTCTGAGGGCGTCAGTTGCTATATTTATGAAGATTGTAGTGCGGCCCAACAGAATATTTTTGCGCAGTATATTGAACGCACTATTTTTATTTCGTTTAAAAATGTTTGTAACATAACAACAAGACCGTCCTTCGTTTTTAGAACATGCTGTTAAGAACGATTGCGGAACCAAAAGGGTCGCACTTCATGAAATTGTTTACAAAGTAGTTGGTTTAATATATCTGAATCCCTGAATAATAATAAGATTCTAAAAGTTGACAAATCAGGGGCAAAGTTTAGCCAGTTAACAATACCTGATGCGTTTTACGGGTTTTGCTCACTAAAAGAAGCAATGAGTTAACTTCGACATTACTCTCAAACTTAACAATGACAAATCTAAAAACAATGTTAACATTCAAGCCTGTAAGAAAGAGCAGGTTACTATTTGATAAAGAGCTTAGCTAAAATGTTGGCGCTTTGCGGCTAACAATCATAGATTTAGAGTTACACAAAGCAAAACTCTTTTTGAGGGGGAAGTCCCGCTCGATCTTGATTTAATCATTACTTAGTTGTTCATTTGGATGATGAGCATTGATGAAAAACTTTTATAATGGAAGGCCCTCAACGTTAAGAGCTCTTTACATCGGGAAAGTGCATATGCGATATGAAATTATACAATTCCCTAATATTACAGTTAAAATAAATTAGCTTGTGGGAGGGTCTATCATTTACTATAAAATCACAGACAAAAACAAGCGGAAAGTCGTAAAATGTGATTACCGCACATTGTTTTGGAAATAAAATAATAAACTGTACTAATATAATTAATGGTGCGTGGGCCAGAAGAATTGGGGAGTTACATTAGCGCCTTGAGGTGCATAACTTTAGTAATAATAAGACCGTGCAGACGTTGCGGACTATTGAACAGAATGGTGAAGATAGGCGCTTTGTATGGTTTTGGTGTACACTAAAGATGGTGATTATAAACGCAAGAGGTTTTGACAACAAGGGCTTTCCTAAAACTGAACAAACTACGCAATTAGAAGCAAATAATGCTGGCCAGTTTGAAAATAATAGTTCGAAAAACCTGACAGCAAATGGCAATTAGAACCTTATTTAGAATGGGACATAAAAATTTGAATTCTTAAGCCCCCATTTACTTTTTTTGACCGTCAAAACAAAGTTTCAGAAAAGCATTCAACTCTGGCCCTTAACATTATAAGTCTTATGCCAGAGGACCAATAGTCGGAAAAGAGATTGAAAATTACGCCGTCCGTATGGGAAAATAAACAGTACTCCTCCACAGAAGAGAAACGGTTTTAAGGAAAAGCTTCTACAAAATTACCAGTTCTTACACGCAAGAAATTAGGGAGCACGTTTCACAGTGATATTTGACATTTCTGTCTTAAAAAGATGAGGAAAGAAATGGAGCTGTGGGAGTTAGGACATCTTTTGAAAGGGAATTCTTATTAGCTGGCATAACTTAGACGGACAGTCATATGTTACCTCGTCTTTCTTCACAACGGTGAGGATATTTACGGTCATATCAGCCAGCGACCAAAATTGATATTAGTCTAAAATAGAAACGCATCTTACAGGACTAAATTGATATTAACTTACACATTTTGGCCTTATAGGTATTCTATTATACTGAACAAGTTATTGTCAGAGAGTTTGATAAAATCATTACTGGATTAGATTAATTTATGTTATAAACTATGCCAGCAGTTAAACTTTATGACAAAAACACCTAATTGTTCATTGATTTGTGGGCAGAACTGGTTGTGGGGAAAACAATATTTATCCGCGACTGGTACAAACAGTTTTATCGCTATAATTTTGATCATATTGTGATTTTCTGCCCAACATAAATGGAACAAGCATAATCACAATAGAAGGTTTATATGGATAGATGATAACATATATATAGTTGATCCTTGCAATAAATTGAGTGAGTGTTTAGAAAAATTTATAGACTGTTTGAGAGAGGGAACGCAGACACTATTTTATTATAGATGACTGTTCAGCAGAAGAGGGACTAGTAAAAAGAGAAAAACTTTGTTCAAAACTAGCTTTCAGTGGAAAGACATGCTGGGATGAATAAGTGTGTGGATTTTATGTCAGAAATATACTCGGTTTTTAAATGGACTTTAGAGAACAGCTAAAGACGGTAGTGTTTTTTCACATGAAAGGCAGAGACGCATTTGATGAATATATGCGGTGAAAATGATGTTATTGAATCGATCAAGTAAAACACAGGATTAAGCAAAAACGGAAATCTGAAAGTTTAGATAAATTGTATTGAAAACGGTATAATCCTACCAGTATGTTTGTTTGTAGGATAATCGTTATTTTTTGGTTATTGAAAGTTAATTGTCGTGAGGGATCTATCATTTTTAATTCAGTGTTGAAGTCTTACTGTCAGAGAACCGGAAAATTGCGGATCTGGGGGTAGCCATTCGAAAACTGGTTGAGGTATGGATGAGCCAGAATCTGCATTTTCCTGTTCTCTGATTCTTTCCTGGCACATTCTCAAGACAAGGTCACACAGCCGATTGTAAGTATCCCGACTTCTATTGGGCAGAGTGCAAAATCATACAGGTATTATTTGCCCAAGGAACCAAAATGCACAATGTGTATCATTTGTGCATCATTAGGCTGGGAGCGGACAGAAAAGGTCTCCATTCTTGAACAACTCTGGCACTAGCTTACTTTGCTAGGTTTTCATCTGTACTGAAGACCAAGATCTTTTACATCCACCCCATGGTCTGCCAAAAGAAAGAAATCCAATTCATTGTTTGTCCAAGAACCTTCCAAATAAGATTAGCACTGGGATGTTGGCCAACGGTGAATCATTTTCCGACGTTCATTGCATAGGCTGGTTTTCACGAGCAGTTGCAAAGCTGGGGTGTAGGCATTAGCAAGTTCCTCCTCACCTTTGCTCTGGAAAGCTTCACTGTACAAACGTTTTAACTGGTTGATGGAGTCCGTCCTGACCTGCATTCAGATGGTTATTTGCGATCAGATTGTATATTTGCATCTTGGTTTCGTTGTTTATTTGTATGTCTTGGTCTTTTTGAAATCTCAATTATGTCATTCACTGTTCAAAAACCGTGCTGATTGGGCTTTTTTATGATGCAATCCGACAGAATGTATGTGTGACGCTTTCCTGTTCACAGTTTATAATTGAAATTATCAAACAAGAAAACGTTCTTCGCGTGGTGTAAGTATGAATTCGGCTTGCATTGTTTCATTGCAGTAAAAAGCTTAGATACATTAAGGATATAAACCGGAGTCTGTTTTTAATTTTTTTTATTTTTTTAAAGGGCCCTGGGTCGAATTGTAAGTGTATTCATGTGATGAGTGAGGTTCACAGGCTGAGATGTAGTGAGTACAATTCGACTAAGAAAATCTAGGGGAATTTCAAGTGGAAAGAGGCATAGAGGGAGGCCGACACAGTTATTTTGTTTTTCTTTAAAAGGCCCATGCCCAGTCACAAAAGGGTGATTGCTGGTAGTGGGCTACCTAAACCACTAGTTAAGTTATGTTGTATTCATGTGATGGAATTCTTGTCAAAGGCCGGAGAGTAGATGGGAATACAATTTGACTAAGTAAAGCTTAAATTATGTCAGGATATTTAAGCCG
>JAFLJL010002645.1:0-25131 GCA_018398815.1 Conus ventricosus
CACCTGTCAACTCATTCGGCGGAAAGTTCATGGTTATTGAACAGTTTCACAGTCGCCTTCCCCTTTCAGTCGCCCACCTCAAGCACTCTTTCAATTTGGCAGAGTTATGGTTATGAAAGTTCAACTCGTTGCTTTCATGCAGCTCCTCTTTCCCATCTGATCCCCTTCCGCCGCCCCTGTCTGCTTCTTTCTGCCGTCCCCTGTTTCTTCTTCCTGCCGTCCCCATGTCTTCTTCTTCCTGCTGTCCCATGTCTTCTTCTGCCGTCCCATGTCTCTTTCTGCCGTCCCCTGTCTTCTTCCTGCCGTCCCCATGTCTTTTCTGCCGTCCCCATTTCTTCTTCTTCCTGCCATCCCCATGTCTTCTTCTGCCGTCCCCATGTCTTCTTCCTGCCGTCCCATGTCTGCTTCTTCCTGCCGTCCCATGTCTGCTTCTTCCTGCCATCCCATGTCTCTTCCTGCCGTCCCATGTCTGCTTCTGCCATCCCCCTGTCTTCTTCCTGCCATCCCATGTCTTCTCTTTCTGCCGTCCCCATGTCTGCTTCTTCCTGCCGTCCCCCTGTCTGCTTCTTCCTGCTGTCCCCGTGTCTTCTTCTTCCTGCCGTCCCATGTCTTCTTCTTCCTGCCGTCCCATGTCTTCTTCCTGCCGTCCCTATGTCTTCTTCTGCCGTCCCCATGTCTGCTTCTCCTGCTGTCCCCATGTCTCTTCCTGTCATCACCCATGTCTTCTTCTTCTGCCGTCCCCATGTCTTCTCTTCCTGCCGTCCCCATGTCTTCTTCTGCCGTCCCCTGTCTTCTCCTGCCGTCCCCCTGTCTTCTTCCTGCCGTCCCCATGCCTTCTTCCTGCCGTCCCCATGTCTTCTTCTTCCTGCCATCCCCATGTCTTCTTCCTGCCGTCCCCAGTTTTCTTCCTGCCGTCCCCATGTCTCTTCAGGCTGGGGAACTCTCCTCGGATCCGAGGATTTCCGAGATTTTTTAAAATGACTTCCGAGAAAAAATAGATCGTCCGAGGAAAAAAAATCCGCTGAGAAAAAAAAAAATCGCGAAGGACTTGATCACTCCCGAGTCCAGTACCGTTCCGTATCCAGTATTTCCAATCCAGGTTTTAGTATAAGGCAGTTCCGCCCGCGGTTTTGTGAGGGTATTTCCGCGAGCTTTAGGAAGCCATTGCCGAGGCGGGCGCATCAGTCTGCGAACGCAATTTCGCAGTCATTTTCTGCATCTTTCACGAGTCAAAATGTCGTGTGTATCACGCATCGTAAATCGTGGCGAGTCGTTTGATGAAGGATCGATTGCCAACAAATGGAGATGGGACTGGACTGAAAAGACAGAAGACCAACCAAGCAGCAGTAGCTGAGAAACGAAAGCGGTTGGGTGCACATGCTGAAGGGCCTGCACTAAAAAAGCCAACAAAGAAGATATTTTGAAGCAAGCCTCTCAGGCTAAGACTGTACACAGGGAGTCACTCAGAAGGAAGGAAGCAGCGAGAACCACAACAGAGGCCATCAGTCAGTATGGCAACGAGCAGCAAAGAACCACAAGAGAGGCCAAGATGTGCAAGTGGATCTGCGGCTACCCCCACTACCAAACAAAACAGGCTTCAATTGCTAGTTTTTTTTAAATAGTGTCTCCCATTTGTCTTTATCATGCTGTGTAAAGATATAGTGAGTCACTAAGTGTTAAACTATTACTATTACATATATATTTTTTTTTGCATTAAACTATTTCCATTAATTTGACTTTGAAGAAGTTTGACTTTGAGGTTGAGCATCATTAGTACTGAAGAACTACCTGTTTATGGGCCTCAGTGTGTGAAGACTGAACAGTTAAAGCAGGCGCTTCATTACACTAAGAAAGTGGATGTGAGTGTTGACTATATACTAGACTGATGTCAGTATTGACTTGAATATATCCGTGGGTGATGCTTCATTTAGCAGAGACATACACTGAACATTACTGGGACTCAATTTGTAAAGACTGAACTATTGAATTATGAAGCAAGGCACTACAGCACATCACCAAAATGAAATAAAGTAAGTTTTTTTTTTTTTTTTAAATTTCTTTGCATGCTGCTGTAAATATGTTTTGTTTGGTTTCTTTGCATGCCACAGGGTAATTTGCCTATCACCAGAAGCCACAAGGGTTTTTAAAAGCTCAAAATTCAATTTCAGCCGGGGGTTTCGCCCCCTGGACCCCCCCCGGGGCGTTCCCCTGGACCCCCCGGGGGCCTAGGCGGCCCCTGGACCCCGGCCTATTTTCAGAGATTTTTTTGATCAGCTGTTCCCCCAGCCTGCTTTTCTTCCTGCCGTCCCCATGTCTTTTTCCTGCCGTCCCCTGTCTTCTTCCTGCCGTCCCCATGTCTTCTTCCTGCCGTCCCCCTGTCTGCTTCTTCCTGCCGTCCCCATGTCTGCTTCTTCCTGCCGTCCCGCTGTCTTCTTTTTCCCTGCCGTCCCCCTGTCTTCTTTTTCCCTGCCATCCCCATGTCTTCTTCTTCCTCCCGTCCCCATGTCTGCTTCTTCTGCCGTCCCCCTGTCTTCTTCTTCCTCCCGTCCCATGTCTTCTTCTTCCTGCTGTCCCCATGTCTTTTCCTGCCGTCCCCCTGTCTTCTTCCTGCCGTCCCATGTTTTTTCTTCCTGCCATCCCATGTCTTCTTCCTGCCGTCCCCATGTCTTCTTCCTGCCGTCCCCATGTCTTCTTCTTCCTGCCTTTCCCCATGTCTTCTTCTGCTGTCCCCATGTCTGCTTCCTGCCGTCCCTGTCTTCTTCCTGCCATCCTCATGTCTTCTTCTTCCTGCCGTCCCCATGTCTGCTTTTCCCTTTGCGTCCCCATGTCTTCTTCTGCCGTCCCCATGTCTGCTTCTTCCTGCCGTCCCATGTCTGCTTCTTCCTGCGCCCCCCTGTCTTCTTTTTCCCTGCCTTTCCCCATGTCTGCTTCTTCCTGCCGTCCCCATGTCTTCTTTTTCCCTGCCTCTCCCTGTCTTCTTCTTCCTGCTGTCCCCATGTCTTCTTCTTCCTGCCGTCCCCCTGTCTTCTTCTTCTGCCGTCCCTGTCTTCTTTTCCTGCCGTCCCCATGTCTTTTCTTCTGCCTTCCCTGTCTTCTTCCTGCTGCCCCCAAATCTTCTTCTTCCTCCCGTCCCCATGTCTTCTTCTTCCTGCCGTCCCCCTGTCTTCTTCTTCCTCCCGTCCCCCTGTCTGCTTCTGCCTCCCTTTCCCCGTCTTCTTCCTCCCGCCCCCATGTTGCTTCTTCCTGCCGTCCCCATGTCTGTTTCCCCTTTCTCTTCCCCCCTCCTCTGTCTGTGTGTTTTAAATACCCCCACCTCCACCCATTGCCCCTGCCACTCCTCTTCTTAATTGCCTTTTCTGAATTTGTTTTTATTTGTGTGTGTGTGAGAATTTGATTATATAATTAAAATTTGAGTAAACAAAGTATAAAAAAGTGCTTTGAGTTCTGTTTGTGAATATAAACCATGAATGTTGTTCTGTAAGCCATGAATATGTTTCTGTATAGTCGGTTATATCAAAAGGAATGGCATGAAAATTTCTATATATAAATATTGGTTGCATTGTGTTTTTTTGATGTGAAAGATTGCACCAGTTCTAGTGACCAGTCTAACTAAGACAGATAAGAGGGATCCCATGTGTTCTTTGTGATGAATGCGTTGTAAGGCCTACTGCACTTTTGTTTTTGGGAAATTCAGATGCTTTTCATGTTGTTTTCACTGACGTTGTACTGGCACATGAAAAAATTGTCTGCACATAATTCAGGGTGTCAGTGTGAAGTACTGTCTCTCATCTGTCTCTGTTGTCATGCCTGTCACTGTGCCATTGAATGAGTGGATGAACTGGATGATGGTCTGATTATGTCCTCATAGTGTGTGTGTGTGCATGTGTGCGTGTGCGTGTGCCATGTGCGCGCACATGTGTGTGGTTGTGTGTGGTGGGGTGTGAGTGTGTGTGCTCGTGCAGGCTTCTCTTTGTATGTTCAGATCACTCTATGCTCTCAGCGGAAAATGGCCCAATTTTTTTTTTCTTTTAGTGGTCGAGGAAAACAAAAACTTTGTTGGACAAAAAAATTTTGCTTGGAAAGAGCAGAAAGAGTGTTTGCACAATAGAAGGTGTGAACTGTGGGAACCAGGAGGCTGTCCCTGTGGTCCCCCCCCTTCCCTCTCCCTCTTCCTCTGGAAGGCAGAAAGATGTTGCACAAGTATGGGGGAACTGTTAGTCCGTCAGGGAAACTACACTTCCACCCCCCCCCCCCCCCCCCCCCCCCCCCCCCCCTAAAAATTTGTCACATGTTTTTTTTTGGTGTTTTTAGTGTATAGATCACGAAAAATCATGTTAACATAAAATTTGGGACGCACTGTCCCTTCTGGCTATTTTGAAGGTACCCATCTAGTGCGCGGCTGCTTTCGTCGGTCCGAAACGTTCCATAAGTTTGGTGATCAAGTGTGTCTTTGTTATTTAATTTATAGAATTTTCTTTATGTATTTGTTGACAGTAAGGGCCTTTTCTGCACGATAGGCAAAAAATCAGAACGTTTAATTTTTTGCAATAAGGTGACCGCAGTAAAGTAACGTGTGTACCCACCGTATTCCCGCGTTGCGAACTGTAAATTTGCCAAAGTGTTTGCAATAAACTTTTCTTCCCCGAAAACTGTGCAACTTATTAGAAAAAAAGTACACCACAGTATCAAAGAAACAGTCTCTTGTGATTCTTTGAGCTATGCCACATTACCATGGGCCTATGCTGATGCCCTCTGTTGCGGGTTGTCTCCCTCCCCCCTATCTGGCTTCGACGCAAATTTAATTCTTTACAAATTCATATTGGCCTTTTTATTGAAAATAAAGTTAATTTGCACTTTCCAAGTATGAGCGCTTTTTGTGTGTGGGGGGGGGGGGAAGGGGGATGGGGGACACGCGTGGTGCGGGCGCGCGTGTGGTGTGTGTGTGTGTGTGTGTGAGTTGTGTGTGTGTGTGTGTGTGTGTGTGTGTGTGTGCGTGTGTTGATGATGATTGTTCTCAGATGCTGGCATTGGAAGGTTTTCTGTTTCATGGTGACGTCTGCCAGACTGAAATTTA
Organism: Conus ventricosus; assembly: GCA_018398815.1. NCBI lineage: Eukaryota > Metazoa > Mollusca > Gastropoda > Neogastropoda > Conidae > Conus > Conus ventricosus. The sequence continues at coordinate 5,075 of JAFLJL010002645.1, forward strand.
AATAAACACACATCTGATCATTTTGAGTCGCTTCCTCGGCTCAAGTAGAAAGCGACTCATCTCATAGTAGGATATGCAGCTTCTTCTTCTGCAATCTCTGCATTTGGCACAAGAGGTTTTACCAAAACTGTTTCGTAAACCAGCGGAAAAGCCCCCCTTTGCAATTAGGCACTGGACCGTGGTGGAGGTAAAGATACTCTTAAAAGTTCAAAGTTCAAACCCTCCACGGATTTCTCTGGAAATACAGCAGCATGTCAGATCAGGAAATACCAGGTGGGCTGGCTCATTTCACAGTGTGGGCAAAACCCCGCAAAAAAGACGCCCATTAGACTACTACCCTGGATCCATCACCCAATCACAAGTACAAGACAGTCCAGGAATGCTTGCGACTTGCAGGAAGCCCACGAGAGTTGTTGGACAGAGTACGTTTGATCTTGGGGTTTGTATGAAACCCTTTCCCCAATCGTCGGGAACCACCCTGCCCGGTACAAGAAGCTATTATTCTGATCGGTGGTTTCCACCTTGCTGGGGCTACCCAAGGTGTTTGGGGGAAACTGGATGGTTCTGGGTTCGGAGTATCCTTCGGAAGGCAGGTTGATCTCTTTGGTTCGGGAAAGGGGTTTGCTGTCTGGCAAACACATGAACAAGCATTGTTCTGCCATAAGCCAATGTTGAGAGTCTAGAACACTTGCTGCGGAAAAGGGTATCTTAAAATCAGAGATAAATTACACGTCATTCCAGACCTGTTTACTTTACGCCTTTGGCGTAATAAATCACGATTTCAAACCTCCAATTACGCCATTACGCCTTCAAACATTAAATTCCCCCACGCGGATCGCCAAAACTACACTTTCGAAAGCAATCATTCTGTCGGTTCAAAAACGCGATGGCCCGTTCACTCACTGTGCCGCCTGCGAAAGTTACAGGTTCAGTATTCCTTCATATCAGTGTAACCGAAACCCAGCATTGCGGGCAGGCATGAGGTTGAACGTTTTAGTAAGGGAGATAACTTTCGCGGGTTGGACATCTTATCAAAGATGGCGTCAAAGCGTGCTCCCCATGGGGACAGCGACGATTCTGATTGCGTGTTATGGAAGAAACATTTCCCTGAGAAACCAAAAAAGGCACGAGTTACTCAAAAATACCGCCAGGTATACCATGACAAGTATACTGTCTTTTCCCATCAAGAAAAGGGCCGGGATATGTGCATTGTAGCATATGCAAGTCGGACTTCAGCTGTGAACATGGCGGAATGTTCGATTGAAAGAGGACATGTGGGCACGGCTTCTCACAAGCGCCTTCGATTACACTTTTCCCCATAAGATTACACTTTTCAGTATTTGGGGATTACATTTTGGGTAGCCAAGGGGGTAAACAGGTCTGCATTTCGACACTGACAGAAAAAGACGGGATGATCAAACTCCAGACAGCCTCATTTTTTTTCCCCACTGACTGAGCTTCAGCAAGATGAAGCTATCTTCAGTTTCATGGCAGAGTACGAACAGTTCAGGACAGGTCAGAAAAGGAGCCTTTGGACCAACTGCACAATTTTGGTGTCGTACATCGATCTGTATGGCTTGTCCTAGCGCTCCTTGAGGCTGTCAAAATCAAGACTTCCTGCTATACGCACAAAAGATGTCCCAAATGCCCGACCTCTTCTTCAGTTTCGGTGGACAAAACTATGCACGCTACCCGACCTTCTTCTCGGTCTTCTTGGCAAACATTTACTTTGTCACATCCTGGAGCCAAGGAGATGCTGCAGAGGGGGTGCTTTCAGCGTGGCAAAAGGGCCTTCATTCCCAGCAATCGCTGTGCACTGGACAAGACCATGGAAGAAACGTTCATGAAGCACGCCAAAAGCAGAGGGGGAGCTGGTGGAGGTGGCGCTGGTTTTCACGTGACTGCTGTCGAACCAGGAGGCCTACAAAGATGGTTCAGGACAATCCATGGAGGTCAAAGTATCTTGATCTCGAATGGCTGGCATGGCACAAGGTGATGAGGGTTTGGCAGTGATATCGGACTTGCGTCCTTCTGGTAGTGAAAGCAACGTCATGAAGACTCAGGATGCAGTCAAAAGTTTCCCTCGCCCTTTCTGTGAGGAAGCCTTGGTCAACTCATCGCCCTGTCACCTGAAGCTCTGTCCCAGCCGGCATTCAGCTGATGTGTTGAGGGCAGAAAAGGTGGTAACGCCGTGAAGGAGGCGTTCATCACGCAGAGACTGATGGCAAATGACAATGTCTTTGAACCAGTCAAGCGGCAAACCTAAACGATGGCATCATGAACCCAAAACCGTCCACATGAAGACTTTCCAAGAAGAAGGTTGTGGAAGAAACAACAAGGGAACCTTGCCTTTCAAGTCCTTGTGAAGGCACAGGAAGCAGGTGTTCAACTCAATCTGAAATAGTGATGACATACCAACTTACTCCTGTACTTACAGTATTGCCACTGCTGACAATTTCCTTGCCAAGACGACAAAGCAAAAGGGTTCAACTACCTCACCAAAGATATGGAAGATGCCGCTCTGCCTCCCCCTGACGCGCCCCTGGTTGTGATTTATGGCAATGCAGTGTTTCACTGTTGCAACGCTTCCCTTTCCCAAATTTTAAAGGGGGATCAGCCAGAGATATCTGACATGCTGCCAAAAGGGGAAAGGGCGTGGTGTTCAATACAGACATGACAAAACGGACTGAATCAAGCAATGAAAAGGAAAAGGAGAGGCACTGGCGATAAAATCATCATGAAAGGAGAAAGCACCAAGCGTCCTGCAGATGGAAAACGTTCTGTCAAACGACGAAAACAAAGAAGCAGCTCAGCCAAGTATTACTCGACGTTTGGGGCAAAGATGAGAATGCGCCAAAATCAAGGACAGAAAAGTCATGCTGATCTGTGAGGGAGAAGCCTTCCTGCTGCAATCGGCAGAAAGAGCTGACGACAACAAGGACGCCAACCGTAACGCTTAAAATCCACACAAGAAGAGACGGATTCCAGAGTTTTTCCTCCACGTGGTACGCTGAACAGAATGGATCAGCTTCGTCCGCGTCAAGAGTCCCGACTCGGACATTTTCTTCATTTTCCTGCACTTCGCTCTGCAGTGAAGGACGTGGTGATTCTGCTCGACACAGGAATGGGGAACAAACAACAGCTCTCAACGTCACTGACATCGCTACGCATACGGGCAACAGCACTGCACCGCCTACCTGGCTCTTCATGCTTACACCGGGTGCGACACAACAAGTGCATTCAAGGGCATTGGGAAAATTAAACCATCAATTCTTCAGCAGAATCCAAGATTTGTGGAAACAATTGCCCGCCTTGGAGGTACATGGGCCATCGCTGAAGAAGTCAAAGCGATCTTGAGACTTCACCTGTGTCATATACGGAGACATTGTTCACCGGTGCTAATGACTTCCGACACCAACTGCTCAAAGGGGAGATGTGGAGATGAGCCATTGAACGCAAATACAACGTTGACATGGTAAGCATGCCTCCGTGCAACAAACTCTTCAAAAGGGACATCAAACGGAGCAACTATCAAGTTGTATTTGGAAGAGGGCTCTCGAACCCATGTTTTGATGTTCCAGCCGCAAGAATGGACATGGATGGATTGATTTGATGGCACCTTGGAACCAGGTGGTCCGCAGAAGAGAAGGGCGTCATCCTGCCCCCGATATGGTTGACTTTCCCTTTTGGATTTTCCAGACTCTGACGACGGAGAAAAGAAGCTGTAATAGCCTACGTATCGGAAGAGTCGCTTTCTGCTTGTGCGAGGAAGCGCTCAGAATGATGAGATTGTGGTTGATTAAATACAGTCTGGCAGATGTCGCCATGAAACAGAATGCCTTCCCGTGCCCGCATCTGAGAACAAAAACATCATCAAACACACACACACACACACACACACACACACACATAACACACACAAACACCCCACACTACGCGCTCACACTTGGAAAGTGCATATTAAACTTTATTTCAATAAAAAAAAGGCCAATAAAATTTGTAAAGAATTAATTTGCATACGGTGGGTGCACACGTAGCTTTACTGCGGACACCTTATTGCATATATTATCGTTCTGATTATTTCCTATCGTGCAGAAGGCATTACTGTCAACAAATTTCTAAAGAAATTCTCGTAGCTTTAAATACAAAGACACACTTGATCACCAAACATATGGAACGTTTCGGGCCGACGAAAAGCAGCGCGGCCCTGAGATGGGTACCTTCAAAATTAAGCCAGAAGGGACAGGGCGTCCCAAGATTTTTTTGTTAACATGATTTTTCGTGATCTATACACTCTAAAGCCCAAAATACATGTGGGCAAATTTATTAGGGGGGGGGGGGGGGGATGCAAGGTGGACCGTTTCTCGTGACGGAGTATGGGAACAGGAGGTTGTGCTGTGGTCCATCCCCCCGCCTCTCCCTCTTCTCTCTGATTTTCAAACACTTTGGGTGATGAAATGCCCACTCCCTTCCCCCATCCCCTGTTTTACCAAATTTCTGCTTTCATGCTTTGCTTTAATTCCATGGCATCAATGTTTGCTGTTGATAAACACAGCATTCTACAAGATGCAAGAAAGAATTGGACACAGTAGGAAAGGATTTGGGGAGAAAGAGAGAGAGTCTGTTCACAATGGCCTTTGTTGTTAGGGGCAATGTTTTCTGGAAGACTTTGAGCAATGTGTGTGTGATGTACGCACATATGTGGTGTATGTAAACAAACATGATGATGTTTATGAAATTGATTCTCAGTCTGCAATTTTTTTTTTTTAGATGACTGGCAAACATGAATCTTTTTTTGACTGCAATGTTTTTGGTCTCCTTTTAATTATTAGGAGTTGAATTTGTTTTTGGGTTTGTATGTTTTCATTCCTGTCATTAAAAAATGAATATTTGTGTACTTTTTGTTTGTTGTTTTATGCAGGAACTGTGTATGAATGTTGATCTATCCACACTTAAAATTTATGTTCATTGTTTCTCTCAATCTTCACCAATGTATCATTTCACTTTCCTTTCTCTCTGTCTGTCCCTGGCTGTCTGTTGTCTGTCTTCGTCTCTCACTGTCAATGTCACTCAGTCTTCACAATGTACAACCTTCACATGCTCAGTCCATACACACATGTACATGCAGTCTATGCAATCACAGTTGATTCTTTAATAGAGAGAAGATTCTTGATGGTTTCTCTGTTGTTTTAGGACAGTTTGGGATGCTGATTTGGACAGAATGTTGTCTAATTGAACAAACAGAAGAACTTTGTTTTCTTTGTTGCTGGGTGTAGCAGGTGTGCATGGGCATTTTAACATGAAATTGTGATGCGATTGAACAATAAATTCTCTGTAGAAATGCAAACCAAATATAGATGGTGTAAAATAGGAGTCACACATGTACTGATGCTGGACAGAGTCATGAAATGGAATGGAGACAGAATGGAGTCACACATGTACTGATGCTTGAGTCATGGGCATTTTCAACATGAAATTGTGATGCGATTGAACAATAAATTCTCTGTAGAAATGCAAACCAAATAAGTGGTGTAAAATAGGAGTCACACATGTACTGATGCTGGACAGAGTCATGAAATGGAATGGAGCACAGAATGGAGTCACACATGTACTGATGCTGGAGTCACACATGTACTGAGTGGACAGAGTCATGAAATGGAATGGAGCGCAGAATGGAGTCACACATGTATGATGCTGGACAAATTCATGAAATGGAATGGAGCACAGAAGGAGCACACATGTACTGTGCTGGAGTCACACATGTACTGATGCATGAAATGGAATGGAGCGCAGAATGGAGTCACACATGTATGATGCGGGACAGAGTCATGAAATTGAATGGGGCGGGAGAATGGAGTCACACAGGTACTGATGCTGGAGTCACACATGTACTGATGATGAAAGGAATGAAGCTCAGAATGGAGTCACTCATGTACTGATGCTGGGTCACAAATGTACTGATGCTGGCAGTCATGAAATGGAATGGAGCGCAGAATGGAGTCACACATGTACTGATGCTTTACAGAGTCATGAAAATGGAATGGAGCGCAGAATGGAGTCAACATGTACTGATGGGTGGACAGAGTCATGAAATGGAATGGAGCACAGAATGGAGTCAACCCTGTACGATGCTGGGTCACACATGTACTGAATAAAATGATGCTGGACAGGTCATGAAATGGAATTGAGCGCAGAATGGAGTCACACATGTATGATGCTGGGGCAGAGTCATGAAAAAGGAATGGAGCACAGAATGGAGTCCACATGTACTGATGCTGGGTCACACATGTATGATGCTGGACAAGTCATGAAATGGAATGGAGCACCGAATGGAGTCACACATGTACTGATGCTGGAGTCACACATGTACTGATGCTGGACAGAGTCATGAAATGGAATGGAGCGCAGAATGGAGTCACACATGTACTGATGTGGAGTCACATGTACTGATGTGGAGTGACACATGTACTGATGCTGGGGCGAGTCATTGAAAAGGAATGGAGCGCAGAATGGAGTCACACATGTACTGATGCTGGAGTCACACATGTACTGATGCTGGACAGAGTCATGGAATGGAATGGAGCGCAGAATGGAGTCACACATGTACTGATGCTGGACAGAGTCATGAAATGGAATGGAGCACAGAAAGGAGTCACACATGTACTGATGCTGGAGTCACACATGTACTGATGCTGGAGTCACACATGTACTGTATGCTAGACAGAGTCATGAAATGGAATGGAGCACAGAATGGAGTCACACATGTACTGATGCTGGGTCACACATGTACTGATGCTGGACAGAGTCATGAAAAGGAATGGAGCGCAGAATGGAGTCATACATGTACTGATGCTGGACAGAGTCATGAAATGGAATGGAGTCCACAATGTACTGATGCTGGAGTCACACATGTACTGATGCTGGACAGAGTCATGAAATCGAGGCTGACTGCTAGAAGTCAGTAACTCGATTTATTCGATTTTGAGATTTTATACTCTTCTGATAGATTTGGACTCTCTCTTTCCGATGGCGATGTCAGATTTTCGTTTCTAGTAAAATTGATTGAGTTATTAATTAAAACCTAAATCAATTATCTTTTATCCCTGGTTCTTTTGATAGCAAAAAGTACTTAAGTAAGTTCCAGACTTATAGCTCGCTTTGTTCTACAGGGCACCACACAAGTGTGGGAGCTAAATGTACGTATCTTGCTATCATGACTTATGGCAGTGACAGCAAAGCACTCATTTGCCTGGCGGAGTACAGCTAGAACTCGATTCTCAACTTACTGAGTTATAGCAAACAAGTTTTCTTTTTGAATCTCTCTTCCCACTGGCCAAAACATAGCAGGTGCAAGATACCGACTTGTAGCAGGTAGCGTCGGGGGTCTGCTAGTGTAAACTGGTGTTGAGATATGTGCATCTGGCACTTGTCCGGTTGGTACTATCAATTAAACACATCGGGCAATAGGCAGCATTTCCAGCGTGGGAAGGCTCCTTAATTTGGTTACCACGACTAGGGACGATTTCCTGGACACAGCAGTTTTCTTCCCATTTTGCCATTTTCATTTGAAGAAGCACACATTTTCTCAGTCGGATTTTTCCAGCCTTTGTTTTTTCCATTTTGCCATTTTCAATTGAAGAAGCAACACACTTTCCCAGTTGGATTTTCCAGCCATTTTTCATCGCATTTCTCTCAAAAGTAATGTTTTATTTTTCTGTCACTGTCTCTGCCTCAGTTCTCTCTCTCTCTTCCCTCTCCCTCCCCCCTCTCTCTCTCTCTTCTCTCTCTTCTCTCTCTCTTCCTCTCTCTCTCTCTCTTCTCTCTCTCTCTCTCTCTCCCTCCTCTCTCTCTCTCTCTCTCAATAATCTTATCTCTGTGCATGTGTGTGTTCGTCTGTAGTACAAGCGAAATTACATAAGTTACGCATGTGTGTGTGTGTGTGTGGTGTGTGTGTGTGTGTGTGTGTGTGTGTGTGTGTGTGTGTGTGTGAGAGAGAGAGAGAGGAGAGAGAGAGAGAGATGAGAAGGAGAGAGAGAGAGAGAGATGTTTTATTTAAGTAATATCATCATGAGCTGATGCAACTGTTTTGTTGTTTACAGCCGCGGTGTAATGATGGCAGAAGGAGCTGAATATCAGCCGGACGAGGCAGTGCCCCCCAGTGAGGACGAGGATAGGGAGACGAGCCATTGTCTGCTCTCAGACGTAAATAATAGACTGATTGTTCAAGTGATGATGAGCCGCTTATTAATAAAGCGAAACAATCAGCTGACAATGCACGTGATGCAGCAAAACGTGCGAGCTTGGAAGAGGCTAAGAAGCGTCAAAAAGAGACATTGGCCCACCAAACCTCACTTGACAACATCCTTGGATCAAATGGATACGTTCACGTTCCGATCAAAGCTGATGGCAATTGCTTTTTTGAAGCTGCAGTGACACACATCGAAGGCGTGACAGCCAGTGAACTACGGGCCAAGCTGTGTGATCTTCTCCTGACAGAGAGGCAGCTGTTCATGCCATTTCTTGGGGCTGAGGCGCGGTGACATGGACAATATTGCTTACATCGATGCCATCGAGGACCTCCGGACTGAAGCAGATGGTCCACAAGCATTGCTGATCTCTTGCCACTGGTCCTGGCAGAATGGACCAAAAGGCATGTGGAGATCTTCACAAGCGGGGGGTCCAAACTCAATGTGGAGCTGATAAACGCAGGAGAATTGACAAAGCCAAATATCATCTTGCCCTGTTTCAATGCGACCCTCAACACTACGATGCCTGCATGTTCATTCCGCAGCCCACAGAGCAGTCCAGCTATGACTCAAGCGGTGTGACACAGAATGACACCTTCCCTAGACACTTCAGCAAGCCATGCATCTCCAGGGTCTCCTCAGCAGCATTCCACCCAAGAAAGCAGGCCTCTACAACACCCACCAAAACAGAAACTGTCAAGGAAACGTTCTGCCAACCCACAAACGTGGAAAAAGAACGTTAGAAAGGCTCTGAAGCTGCAAGGTAAAGAACATGTAGCTCAGTCAGGAAAAACCATTCAGCAAAAGGAAATACGCTCTGTTGACTGCACCAAATGCAGGTTTGATTGTAAAAAATTGAAAATGATGATCGCCAAGGCAATTTTCGACATTTTCTATGCCTTGCCATCCTATGACAGACAAAAGCAGTTTGTATGCTCAAATATCACTGAACAAGAGAGCAAGACCATACTCGGCAAGGACAAGTGTCCATTACCCAAGAAACGCATCGTAGCCAGATCTATCACTTCACCATCAATGGCAGCTGGGTCAGGGTGTGCAAGAAGTTTTTTCCTGCGACCTGGATGTTGGAGAGGGCTATGTCAACCATGCCATGGCCAACAGCGACATGGGCACTTTTACAGGAGGTGATGGACGGGGAAAACACCCAGCTCACAACAGGACACAGACAGCTACGGTGGAAGACGTACGAGACACATCCGATCCTTCCCTGTGTTGAGAGTCACTACCAAGAAAGGACACCAAGAGACAGTACCTTAACCCTGCTCTCACCGTCACAAGATGTACCATCTGTACAAGGAGAAATGCCAGGCTGAGGGAAACACTCCAGTGTCTTGTCGTAAATACAGAGATGCATTCAATTCGGATTTCAACTTATCCTTCCACAAACCAAAGAAAGATCAGTGCCTAGTGTGTGTGAACTATGCGGCAAAACTCAAAGAAGGCGTAACAGAAGATGAGGAAAAGGAATACCAGAGGCAACACCCAGATGAAACTAAGAGCAAGAGAGGAGAAAGCAAAAGACAAGAGCTGGCCAAACAAGATTCGTCAATCCATGTTGTTACTCTTGACCTTCAGGCTGTCTACCAACCCCATGTGGCCTTGTTGGTCAATTGTACTACAAGTGCAAGCTCTCTGTTGTACAATTTCACGGTTGTATTCTCTGGCAGATGGAAAGGCAACCTGCTATGTTTGGGATGAGACAAATGGAAAGAGGGGCTCAGTGGAAATTGCCTCTTGCCTTCTTCTCTACTTCAGTCACTTCCAGTGACAGTGAAAGAGGTTGTGCTCTATTCAGACTGCTGTGGAGGACAAAATCGCAATCAGTACTTAGCAGTAGCCATCCTGTACGCCCTCGAGCAAGTTCACAATATCACTTCAGTCACCCACAAGTACCTGGAGACCGCCACACGCAGATGGAATGTGATTCTATGCACTCAGCAATTGCATTCGCACAAAAAGCAAACCCTGTTTACACTCCCAGTGGCTGGGATATATTTTTTCGCATGGCGAGGAGGCACAACCCCTACACTGTCGTCCCCATTCGGTTCAGTCAGATCCTTGACTTCAAGCACCTGGCATCACAGGTCATCCGCAACACCAAGGTGGACAGCCACAACAAGCGAGTGAGCTGGATGAAGATGAAGGTGATCCACTTCAGCAAAGGCCAAGACACCATGTACTATAAGTACGACTTTGATGACAGTGATTACCACCAGCTCTGTCTCTCAACACCCTCAGCAAGGAGGAGGCAGCCATCTCTGGGGCAGATCATCAAGCCTCGTTACAGGGCAAGCTGCCCATTTCAGAGGCCAAGAAGCGAGACCTGCTTTCCCTGTGTTGCTCAGTGTGATTCCAAGGAGCACCAACTCTCTACACAACCTGCCGACCTTGGCCAACCAGGTGGACTGTCTGGAGGAGCTGGATATGAACGACTGTGACAGTGGGGAGGAGACAGACTAGAATTTGCTGCAATCTGTTTGGGGAGGGTGGATGGGATGGGTTGTGTGTTTTATCAGTCGTTACGTTTAACTGAGAGAAACATGATTATCACAAACATTGTGCTGTGCTAGAACTGACTTAGAGAACAATGAATATCACAAACAGTGTGCTGTGCTAGAACTCATTTTAGAGAACAATGATTATCACAAACAGTGTGCTGTGCTAGAACTCATTTAGAGAACAATGATTATCACAGTGTGTTGTGCTAGAACTGATTTAGATTATTCATGAAGGAAAGCTTGAAACTGTACATGTTCTGAATTGTGGAGATGGCATTTGTAGATCGGAGTGGTATGTGGATTTCACTGTTGGAATAACTATAATCTTGGATGGCTATGTCTCAACAAAATTATCTCGTCAGCGGCGAAAAGAACGGAGGGAGAACAGTTGGTATGTTCAGTTTTTATGTCTTTTTTTAGTATTTGTACATAGTTTTATTTGCAATGTTTGATTGATCAATGTTTCTCCTATGGGAAAGGCACACTTACTTTGTTTTTCCATGTCTTGCTGTCTATCAAGTTGAAGGAATATTTTTAACTAAAAAACTTAAGTGCAATGCATAGTTTTATCTCTAGAAACACACTCCATTTATCTCAGAAGGAAGCTTAATAAAACTTCTTAATTCGAGTGAGGATTTTTGTCAGTATGTTGAAAGGGACCCATGCATAAGAGAACCTGCTAGAGTAATTATTTTGGGATAAAGACTGATAGCTCCCAGGATTGGCAAGCAACAGGGGGGAATAGTGCGTGCTAGAATTCAGCAATCCAAGTTGAGTACTTCTAGCAGCCACAGTGCAACCGCCCTGTACCACTTACGGGGTGGGCTACATCTCAGTAACAGTTGTTACTAACTCTAGCAGTACAAACATGGACAGAACAGTGGGTCAAAATGCTGCTGAAATTGCTTATTTCAGTTGGTACTACACATTACATAAAAATTAATGTAGGCATTGTTTTATCCTTTACATATTTACATCACCTTTACACCATATGTTTACGTTGAACATAGTGAATTTGCAAAGCATTCCGCTCATAAGAACATAAATATAGCTGCTTAAACTTTCTCTTTGTTTTCTTCAAAAGTGCAAAATTCAAGTTACGAAGTTCTAGCAGTCAGCCCTCGAAATGGAATGAAGCACAGAATGTGCTTTGTTCTGTCAGCATAGGCAGTGTTCTGTGGAATGGAATTAGATGTGTGAAGACTTCATATCATCTGTCCTCTGAAGATGGAGTGTGGCTGCCTCTGTGGCAGGGTGAACAAAAACAGCCCTGCACGATGACCACTCCCGTATGAAATGTGTTCAGTGACCTGGTCATTGTTAAGATGCTCAGGTGACTCCAAGAGTGTTCAGGTGATAGATACAAGCCATTGTCACTGTCATCTTATTTCATTGCTCTCACCAACTCACACATCATTCAGTTCCAGGTGACTCCAAGAGTGTTCAGTGATAGATACAAGCCATTTCACTGTCATCTCATTTCATTGCTCTCACCAACTCACACATCATTCAGTCCAAGCACACATGGAGAGCATATACAGGATTGAGTATTATTTTTTTTCTGACCTGGCCTCTACAGTAGTAAAGTATACCCCATCGCCTACAGAAACAACTTGCCCATCAAATGGCCAGGTTTTAAATCATGTAAGATTTTAAATCATTAAGATATAGGGAAGCACAATCCACACAAGTTTAGTAATACTGTGCAAATGCCTAATTCTGAAGTCAGTCTGTGGTCTGTCTGCCCTTTATCTTTCTCTTATTTCCGTGCGCGTGCACACACACCAACACACACACACACACACACACACACACACAGAATGGAGAGAGCACAAAACAACAACAACAACAACAAAAAAACCCTCAAGAAACTGACAACAATGCAGACTGGATTGGTAAAACATCTTAAATGTATGTGTGTGTGTGGTGTGTGGTGTGTGTAGTGTGTGTGTCGTACGCGCGCGTGTCTGTGTGCGTGCGTGTGTGATGCATGCATGTGTGTGGGTGTGACATCAAGTGAAATGACATCATTTACGGAAATTCCTGTTCAGGTAAAATGAGGCCATGCTGATAACTGTTGCATGCAAGGCGAAACACATGCACTCATGGACCACCAGCCTACACACACACACACACACACACACACACACACACACACACACACACACACACACAGAGAGAGAAGGAGAAATGAGAGAGAGGGGAGAAACAGAAATAAGGGGGAGGGGGAGAGTTAAAAAGAATGGAAAGCATGGGGTGGAGGGGGGGGGGAGACGGCAGACAGGTACTGAGGAATGTGAGGACAAAGTGAGAGACCAAAGGGAACATTCATATATATACATATATATGTGTATGTATGTAATATATATATATATAATATCTATATATATATATATATATATAAAAAGTCAATACAATCTTTGTTGTTCATCTCTTGCCACTTTTATTTTATATTTGCCAAATTTTCGCTCACACGAGCTTTGTCAAGGCAGCTGCAAGGCATAAAAGGACATAGCATTATTATTCTGTACAACTTCATATAAGAACTTCATATAAGAACATGTCTAAAACTTCCATTCAACCCCTCACATGCACGCTCACTCTCACACACACACACACACACACACACACACACACACACACACACACACGTAAACGTAAACAAACCCGCGCGCACGCGCGCGCACGTATCTACGCACACCCACATCATGTAATGGCTAGACCGTAAACATATGCTTTCCCTTCCTTCCACATTCACCCCAACCCCCAACCTCACACTATCTCTATACATACGCTACAAAAGCAGAAGATGCTAGCTGCAAAGAATAACATGATGTAGGTATAAAATCTAGGCATAAATGTAAAACATAACGTTATCAAGGATATCTTCTCAGAAAAGATGACATAGACTAAAGAAGACCAGGGAATGTGGAGAGGCCGAAGAAAAAACAGTAAGAGAAGGACAGAAGAGAGCACGGTCAAAACTTACGTCTGTCCGTTTGTACAGCTCAAAATGGACAATCACAGCCTAAAAAGAATACAACAGGGTCGAAAAATAGAGTGATTAATAGTTCAAACCCCACCAAATGCACACACACCCTCCCCCCACCACCCCACCACCCCCCCCATCCACCCTCCCAGACATAACTAAGAGCATACACGCACACACGCGCGCGCACATACACACACACACACACGCGCACACACACACACACACACACACACACACACACACACACACACACACACACACACACACACACAGACACGCTCATGCTGCCTTCCAAGACTTAAGCATCACAAGCAGTAAACTATGAATATTACTCTAGCCATTACATGATGTGGGTGTGCGTAGATACGTGCGCGCGCGTGCGCGCGGGTTTGTTTACGTTTACGTGTGTGTGTGTGTGTGTGTGTGTGTGTGTGTTGTGTGTGTGTGTGTGTGTGTGAGAGTGAGCGTGCATGTGAGGGGTTGAATGGAAGTTTTAGACATGTTCTTATATGAAGTTCTTATATGAAGTTGTACAGAATAATAATGCTATGTCCTTTTATGCCTTGCAGCTGCCTTGACAAGCTCGTGTGAGCGAAAATTTGGCAAATATAAAATAAAAGTGGCAAGAGATGAACAACAAAGATTGTATTGACTTTTTATTGTACACACTCGTGTGTTTCATCTTTGTGTGGTTCGAGGAGGACTTGAGGAACCAGAGGCTTAGAGAAACAGTATTTTACCAATCCTGGCTCCACTTGCTACTCCACCACGTTTTTGGGCGAAAGTGCCCTAAAAGCCGCCTATTCCTGTTCTCTGACAAGTAACCAAAAAATAACGACCCTACAAAACAAACATACTGTGCAGGGTTATCCGTTTTCAATACTAATTTACTAAAGTTTTCAGAGAGTAGCGTAGCCAAAACTGAACACGCCCCATAGAGTAACGTAGGGAAAAGCGGCCGTGACTGAACGCGCCTCAGGTAAGCCTTTATTGCTAGTTGACGGCCTACCTAAGGACTCTGCACTATCCGATTACTTACCGCGTGACTGGGCATGGCGATTTTGAACCAACGCCAGTCTTATTAAATTAAGTGCAGGGCTTACAACGCAGCTCTGCCTCGGCATTTCCATTGCTGGTTGAGTTGTGAAGTGGTATGTGTTTTCTGGGGACTTTAAAACTTTGGTTTGGATTGGGACAACTGTAGTGTGTGGACATATTTTTGCTGTGTGCGTTTATATTTGATATTTTTGAAAAAAATAATGGCAGCACGCTACAAACATATATATTGTAGATAAATAAAAATACAATTTTTTTAACATAAAAAATAGCACAAAAACCCCCTCCCTGAGCAATGGTCGACTGTTGATTTAATTTTATTTGCAGGCGTCACTTTGTGTCGACCATGCCTTTCAGGGGGGAAACCCAGGAGTATGTTTGCCTGGGATTTTTTGGGTGGTGGTGGCTGGCCTCTGGTCTGGAATGGCTGGCACCGGTCTTCATTCTGGATGGGGGGAACTTGACCCCCAAGACTCTGGTCTCACTCGAAACTCGAAACTGTGTGACCAACTAATGAGGGAAGTGCAGCCCTGAACTCAGCAACTCCAAACTCCGAAAGTGTGACGCCTGCGGTGGCCAACCGACCACCAATAGCGAGTAGTTGATTCTTATATTTAAGCTTACTTTTGGTGGTGGTGCAATCCACGTGTACAGGGAGACCACTCCATTACTACTTTTCGTGATGCCAATCGATAAAGCTGCTGTGCGCGACCTCTAGACAGGTGGCTGTTGTGTGCGCCGCAAATGCTGCGTGTGTTCTGTTTAGCAGGCTGTGCGCGTAAGTATGTGTGTGTGCATGCGCGCGTTGTGTGTGTGTGTGTGTGTGTGTGCACACGCGTACGTATGTGTGTGTGTGTGTGTGTGCAAGCAACGGCCAAGGCCTAACGCTTCAACCTGCTACCGTTCGTGGCCTGTTTGATCTGCTTAAAGCTTAAAACACCAACACGGTACAATCAGCCCGAAAGGTAATAACCTGATACACACCCCACACATACATACAGCGTTCGTTCGCCGCTTGCCGTGTAATTATATGCTCCCTGTCAACTACCGTCTCATTTCTCACCTGTCGTTCTCTTTCTCTCTCTCTTTTTTGTGTGTGTGTGGGTCTGGCTCTGGCTGGTCCCCGTAGTAAGTAATCGGATAGTGCGTAAGTCCTATCACATGATCCGCCGGGGCTGCCGCACATGTTACATGGGCGGGCATGTGTGTGTGTGTGTGCATGCGCGCGTGCGTGCGTGGTGTGTGTGTGTGTTGGTTCTTTGATTTTAACGTCTTTTCCACTTTAAAGTGATATTAGACAGTGTAACGCGCGTGTGTATGCGTGTGTGTGTGTGATGACACACTGTCACCCAGCGCGACAAAACACAGGGCTTACACATAATGAGACGCAGCCAAGTCATAATAGGCCACTGAAAGTAACTCGTTCTAACATCCCCAAGACTAGTTACAGCGCTTATTTCCCTTGGACCATTTTATGGAAGTGTATCCTGTTACCACTTTTGAACGACTTGGTTGGTAAAGGTTAATTAAGTAACCTTTAAGTTTTTAATTAGTTACCTCTAAGTGAGAGATTTTAATTGAAGCCACCCCCAAGTTCTTAACCCCAAGTCACTTCCAAGTTTTTAATTAAGTCACTCTAAATTCTTAATTAAGTCATCCTTAAGAACTTAATTAAGTTTTAATTAAGTTACTTCAAGTTCTTAAGTAAGTTCTTGATTAAGTTCTTGATCAAGTTTTTAATAAGTTCTTGATTAAGTCATCCTTTAAGTACAACTAGTTCTTATTTAAGTATCTTATAATTATCAAAAAATACAAGCTATGTTTTTATCTTAAATAGTAGATGCCTGATATAGTACACACACGCCTCAAAAAACGCGTCATCGTTGAGGATGTCTTGCTCAGCGTTCTCTGCATAAATCTTAAGGAAGGTTTTACATCCGAAGCAACCGCATTGATTACAATTGCGGTCTATGGAAATGTCCTTTTATAGACTCCAGGTCTTTATTTATTGACTTCATCATTTTATAATACGCCATGATCTATTTTTTATTTAAAAAATTTAAAATTAAGTTCTTAAAATATTATTACATTTCAAATGGATCAAATAATGCTTTGTTATTGGCGGTTTTGGCGTGCTGGTGTCTTTTTCTGCATTTAGTGGCTCAGATTTTTTTGATTGCTTTTGTTTCTGTTGCCATCGGTTATATATTTTATAGCCGCAATAACTGCCCCAACAGCAGCAATGGCGCCAAAAATGGCAACAGTTTTAAGTTCAATATTCCATGAAGACTTTGGGGCCCTTGTATCACATGGAGTTTTTATAGCTGGCATTGAATCAACTTGTTCTGGCGTTGGCGGCGTTTATGTTTCATGATGAGTCATATTTTGTAACATTAATTTTTTTTGTCTGTTCCACTCTGCTAATTTTTTTTCCTGCTTCAACACGCCCAGGATTTTTAATGGTCCCACCTGGTTCAGTGTTTTCATGCTGATTTTCTGGCTTGGTTACTTTCTCCACCTGATTCTGGTTCTGATGATTTTTCCAGCTCGTTCATTTTGAAGGGAAATAAAATCTATATGATTAAAAGTAATTAATCCCATGATTAATGGCGATAACAATGTTCCAAATCTGTATATAAATCACATCCTAGAGACTCTAATGTCTTTGTTAAAACTGGATCTTGCGTTAAATCATACGTAAGATCTTGTTCAGAATCAATGGGAGCAAATCTACTGGACTAGTTTAGTGTACAAACTAGAGCCGTTTGCCCCACACTTTTTACCATTCTCGACCCCAGCTGCGCTTCATACCTGTTATGATACTTTATAATGTCTTGCGGCGACATCTGTTGAATCTGTTCTATGCTGAATTCAGTTCCGAGGAACTGTTTTGTTTTCCCACATGCTGCCAAAGAATACAGCCTCTCCTTTTTGGGCATAATAGCTTGATCATTAACTTGGTCATTCATAAGTTCAGGAAGGTTTTAGGCCGCCTTGTAGCTGTAGTAGATCATCACTGTTCATGTTTTTATAAATTATAATTATTTTATTTTCTAAAAATGAGCGCCGAAAAAACTGTTGCTAACCTTGTATTCAATTCTGCTGTTATTGGAGGCCTAAGTGTAGGATACTCAATGCTTGGTAAAAGCTTGTTAAGAATTAAACCAGCAGATCTTGGCAAACTAGACTTTGAGGATTCAGCAAAGCTGATTGCTATCATTGCAGCTTCGGTTGCCACGAAAGATTTTCTAGTCAAGCAAGGAATAATTCCAGACAATATAAATATGTAAAAAAAAATACATTTATAAAAAATGGCTTCAACTCGCAATAATGATAGGCGGCGCTGTGGTGAATGCGCTTGCTTTTAGCGGCAGTAATTTTGCATTTAGTAAACTGCGGGATGACAGCGAGAGAAAAAGACATAACAAAGCTATGGAGCAACTAGCAGCTGCACAAGACGCCTATGAAAGGCAGAGACTTGAGCAGTTAGATTTTATTAATGACACCCTGAAAGAACAGGGGCATGCAGCTTACACATTTAAAATGTTGACCAAGCAATAAAAGAATATTATCTAGTAACAGGCAAACCAGTCCAGACATTGCCCCCACCAAAATTCAGTGACTTTTATCAACCATCAGAAAAACAAAAGATGCAAGAAATCGCGTTTATTGTCGTTGGTATGACCGTCGTGTATTTTGTTGCGCATAATATTGGCTGAATAAAAAATGAACAAAATCTATTATTCACCCAAAGGATATTGGAAGGGTATCGCAGCAATACAAAAGCTAAGCCAAGCGGCAGGAGTCAGTGAACAAACAGCGAAGGAATGGTTATCTAAACAAGCGATTTGGCAAAATTTATTTACCTGCACCTAGGCGAATACAGAGACCACACTTTGTCAATACAACTCCAAACGACACCCATCAAATGGATCTTTTATATTACCCTCTGATAGGATTAGACGAAAAAGATTTAAGTACGCACTCACAGTCATTGACATGGCTTCAAGGTACAAAGATGCAGAACCATTAACACAAAAGAGTGCTTCTGCTGTTGCTGTTGCCATACAATGATATATCAACGAGGCCCTTTAACTTATCCCGCATGATTCAAGTCGATGATGGAAAAGAATTTAAAGGCCAAGTGAATCAATTATTGTTAAAACACAGAGTTACTATTAGAAGAGGCATTCGGGAGTTCACAGATCACAGGCTTTAGTTGAAAACTTTAACAAACAGTTAGCCGAAAGACTTTTCTCCTACCAATATCACAGAGAGCTTATTGACAATTCTCGCAACACAGAATGGGTTAGAAGACTGCCCTCAGTTTTTGCGCGCAATGAATAATGAAGAATTTAAAGGACTAAAGCCAGTACAAGCAATCAAAAGAAAACAATAAATGTTGCTGAAGGAGAGTCTTCATCCGGCAAACTATTACCATTTGGATTGAAAGTAAGGTACCTTTATTTACCGGGGGAAGCAGAAGGGGACACTCGCATCAGGGCAACCGATCCAGTTTGGAGTGTTGACCATATGAAATAAAAAGAATTGTAAAGATGAATCCGCCCGTGTATTATTTGTGGCTGATGCTTCTTGTTAGGTCCCGTGGGAATTGAGAACTGTTCTCTTTCGTCCTCCCCATCTTCCTTCACCCCTGATCAGCATGCTTTCTCTTTCACATTCTTCCCACATACATGCAACACATGACACAAAAGATGTTATATTGCGCTTAGGTCCACTCCACGAGGAGTGACAATATAATTTGTCAGTTCTGCATATAGAAGCATTATACCCAGTGGGTATCTGGACAGGTAAAATATAATATTGAACCTGTAAACATCAGATTTCTTTTTATCCAGTAATTTCTTGACTTTAAGTCCCGTTCTTGCAAGTGCTTTTCTCTGGTCCCTTTGTTAAGTTAGGAATTAAACGCATAAATTCAACCTTAGCTTCACTTGGACCATACCTTTTGTTTGTAAGTTAACGGAATTCAAAGATCAAACTCACCCATAGCTTCAAAGGAAATACATTTGTTTGCCAGGTAACTGAATTCAACCTTTACGTCACTACAGATTCAAAAGGGGCAATACCCTTTGTTTGCCAGGTAACGGCTAATAATCCCGTATTTCTTTCGCTTTCTGACCAGCGCTTTGCGCCGCTTTCTTTCCAACACTGCTGAAGGGGGTTAAAAACATTAATTTTCCCCTGGATCCCCCCTGATTTGACTGAAAGGGGGGGAATTTG